>JAKCPI010008512.1:0-39502 GCA_023213315.1 Euborellia annulipes | reverse complement strand
TATTATTAATTGTTAAAATTGACAGCGACTTTTTAGAAACTTTTTTCCTAAAAACCAGACTTTTTACCGACTATTTGGCTAAAAAGATTAGACTTTTAAGGCGACTGACTTTTTTCCGCTCTCTAATTACACTGGTCGACAAAAATGAACTTTTTTCTTTCACAAGAATAACGATATGAAATTGTAGAAGTATTTTTCAAAACTGAATTCAAATACCATTTTTCATTTTTTTTGCTCTACAGTTTTAGAGAGAGTAGATAAAAATAAATTTTAATAGAAAAAGTGCTCTAAAGTTGTTTTATTTTGCATTTTTCAATAAATTTTTATGTAATCCCTTAAAAATATGCGGATAGTAATAATAATAAATTTTACGTTTCAGCGCATCGGAGGTCAGCTTAGAGTGCCGCAAACGACTTGAAGCGAAAAAAATCGAATTTTTTCTTTTTCTTTGCTTTGACACCTTAAGCAATTTTCATCATCTGAATTTCGCAAAAATAGGCCTATTTTGTTGACATTCTATAGTTCTTGGATTTAAAACCATTCATTCTTGAAAATCAGTTTATTATTAATGATATCATATTAAAAAATATCCCAGTTGTAAGTTTATTCCTAAGGAGCAAAGCGCCTGTAAAAGATAGGCAGCCAAAGTGTTTTTTTTAAACATTTTGTTAATAATTTCCGTTAATAATCAACAGATTATGACAAATGAATGATTTTTGGAAAGCCAAAAAACAATAGAATATCGTAAATATATGTTTATTGCATTTAGGGATGGTGAAAATTGCATTAGGGGTTTTCAAAAGGAAAAAAAAAAAAAAAACTTAAACAATTCGATTTTTCTCAACTTTCAGCCGTTTTTGGCACGTCTAAATTACCTCCGATTGGGCTGAGAACTTTATATTTATATGTATGATAAATATCTGCATATTTTTAAGGGGGTGTCGCCCTAAAAAAACCTTGAAAATTCAAAATAAAATCCATTTTAGAGCACAAAATTTATTTTTCTCCCAAATCTCTTAAACTCTGCCTGATGGAAAAATTTTAACTACATATCTAAATTCAGTATAAAAAAATGTACTAGATTCACTAACCAGATTTCTTGTGAAGAAAACCTTGTCGACCAGTGTTATCATTAAACCATCGAATTTCTTTTAAGAACAAGTAATAATGAAATTAATATTTTTGAGAAAATCTTCTAGATATGATTTCTGGCCAACTCCCTTCTCAACACACCTGAACATATCTGACTAGATTTCTAAACTAATTTTCAAATGGGATATAATTTTCACTTTTTGAATAATATATGAAACAATAATCTCCTTATTGTTAAAATTTTAGAGATGACTAATAAAATGTTTAGATTCACAGTCATTAACTAAATAAAGTACAAAATTGATCAGTTATTTTGTTCTAGTTTAGAAAATATTTTTTTTTCTTTTATATAATGAGAAAATTAGAATTAAATAGTATTAAAGTCAAGTTCTATTGGCCCAAAATTTTACTCTACTGAGAATTTTCCCAGACAATTGATGAGAGAATTTATTTGTTTATTATGAAACTAGGGAAGTGATATCTGTACTTGAAGTATCAAGATCCAAGTAAATGCATGTAGAAATATGATATGAATTTAACGTGGAAAAATTTTAAATAATTCTAAACTAAGAATTAACAGCGTGTGAAATTTGTTTTATGTCAATAATTACAAAGATAAAAATAAATATTTTAATCTAGGGGAAATTTATATTCTCATAAAATCTTCTAAACTCTCTTTTGAATCTGGGAATGCTTTAGCGTTGATTTCTAACATTGTTGACTTCTAGATTTTATTTAGTTTCACTAATTTTGAATTGTATTAATTTTTTTTTTTCTTTTTTGTCTTAGGATTATGCGAAGTTGAGACTGGACAATCAAATATCATCCTAGACATCGAGGAGAGCAAATTTGGGAGTAAGTCTCTTATTATTTTTATTATTATTACATTTTAAAAAATTCACTCAAGTACTCACACGTGGTGATTATGTAAACGGTAACCACGAGTTATTCGAGCTAAGATTGGCATTTATTTTCTTGTCTTTTCTATTTTGATTGAATAGATAAATTAATGACGAGTGAAACTACCCACCATTATTGGCTTACATTTTAATTAAAATAAAAACAAATTAAAAACACTTTTGCGATATGAGTTTGTATTTGATTGGGCGAAAATTGCGCCCCCCTGGAGTCGAACCAGGATTACCACGAATTCTCGGTGGGCGGTCTACCTTTAGGGGTTGGGCTGGCGAAAGCGTGGGGGTCCTAGTTTGACTCCAGGCGGCGCGATCTTTGTCCAATCAAACACAAACTCAAATTTGTTATGTTAAACGATATATTGACTGGCTTATTTACAGTCTATTTGAGCGTTCATTGAAAAAATTCCATCTTTTTATCAAACAAAGCTCTCTCTACCTATTTAAAAACACTTCTGATAAATACTTTCTCTCTCTATAGGGGAGACCGGGGCAGGTTGGCCCACTAATTTTTATTTCTTTTATAAAATTTTTTATTTAATCATTTTCGTTTATGTTTTTATTTTAAAATGTTGGTGCAACCTTAAGCTACCAAATGGTCATCGTAAAAGTCTCCTAAATTGATGTTAAAATTAAAAAAAAATAATTATTTCTAAAATATTTCGAGTGGGCCAACCCGGGGCAGGTTGGCCCGGAAGGCATTTGTTATTTTTACATGAATTAAAATGCAAGAAAATAATTTAAAACAACCTAATTTTAACACACAAAGTTTATTTTAAATTATAATTGGTTATTGCAACAGTTTCAGTAATAAGTGAGTACTAAATCAAAAAAGTATATCGTGACTTCAAGAACTTTTCCTTTTTCAGTTTTTCTTTTGTATTTACGAATCACTGTTATAACCGTGGTTCAGAGGTTGGGGATGAGAGTCAGAATGCTATGAAGAGCATTGCAGACACCTTACTTGGGCTTGGCAAGTTGGCAAAAAGAGTATCCCAACAAGGATCCCAACTTTTCTCTCCCAACGCTCAATTTGTGCTCTTTTGAAAAATCTCTTAGCCCTCGGGGCTTCGTGTAGAGGTTATCGTACTAACCTCGTATACCAAAAGTCGCGGGTTCGGGCCCCAGGCAGTCCGATGATTTTATTTAAGCCATTTGGATACCAAATGGCTTAAATAAGAATGCCTGAGACCCCAAAATATATAATTATTAATACAACGGTTATCGTAAAAGTCTTATATGGCCTGAGTTACCGAAAAGACTGTGTGAATGTGAGTGTGAATGGGAAAAAAGTGTGAATGTTTAAAAAAAAAAAAAAAAAAAGCGGAAACACTTCATATCTTACCGAACCACAGATATTCAAAGAACTAGAATGTTTTAGAAAACAATAAGAACATCTGATATCAATTTCCCAAAAACAAACAGAAGTGCTCATTTATGATGCAAAATTTCCTCCAATAAACTCTCAATGACGGCCAGTATAACATCGATATTTATAATAATTTTTATTTTGTTACTTTTACATCATTCATTGCCACTAAAATTGAAAAGATAAAACACGGTTTAACCATTTCATACATACAATGGCAAAAAATCGAGTGGGCCAACCTGCCCTTGTCATTTTTGGGCCAACCTGCCCCATCGTCATATTTGAAACAATTTTTATCCCGCACAAATCCCGTTGATGTTTTTTAATTAAAATGCCATGGAGAAATAATCCTAATACTCTAACCTTTAAACATAGTGCTCACTTTTTATCCTCGAAGTAACCAAAAAGTAGATAAAACAATTTTATTTAACTAATGAAAATTTACTCCAAGGTGCAAAAAACGAATAAATGATCCTAGCTCATGCGAATTTACTCCGATCGCTATAGTTGTTTTGGCGGAAGGTGTGTGGCAGTGCTATTAACCTTCATTCTGATCCGTATCACAATCGTCCAATTATTCTGCGAAATATCGCGACTGGGCCGACCTGCCCCGTGGGCCAACCTGCCCCGGTCTCCCCTATATATCATATATAGGGTAAGAGAAAATAAAAAATTCGACCTGGGAAATTCACATATTTTTCAACCACATTTAATTAGCCTATTAATGTATTAATTTAAATATAAAATTTAATTTTCAAAACATTTCAATTCAATGATTATAACCAATTAAATTTTCTACCGAAAATAATATTTAAAATTAGTCAAAAAATTATTTTAATTATAATATTTAGCACTTAAACTGAAAGCGATTATTCGGATCATAAACTTATAATAATACATTAAAAGTTGTTTATGCACATACTATTTATACATTTATATATTTTTTTTATAAATCTTTAATATAAAAGAAAAATTTAAATACATGGACTATTTCTAGAAAAAAAAAAAAAAAAAAAAAATTAAACAAATTCAGCAGTTCCACAGTCAGAAAAGGTATGGTGGTTGGTTGACCCAGTTCTCTCATATCAAATTTATTATATAACTTATTTATTAAAACTTTATCGACGTTTGCGGAGTAGAAATCCCCCATCTTTAGGACAAAGATAATTTTAATACTTTATCTCTTCTTTAACAGCTGTGTACTTTTTATTTTTTATTATTATTCAATCATCAGCCATTTTCTGAAGTCGTGTGATGTCTTGTCTCCTAAATGTCTTTAAAATTATAGGCCTAAATCAGTGGCGGATCCAGAGGTGTTTCTCGGGGGGGGTAATCTGGAGTGACTGGTCGCACAGCACATATTTTTTTCTTAATTTCGGTAATTTAAAGGCGCATTATGTACTTGTTTGCCAGAATATAAATATAAATCAAATTTTTAAGTATTAATTTTTAAAACTTTACATTAAAAATACATTTTTTTTTCGAAAAAAGTATTTTTTCAAATCTCAGGGGGTAATTACCCCCTTTACTCCCCCCCTGTATCCGCCCTTGGCCTAAATATAATAATATTTTAAGATTTTCCTAATACGAATAAGTACCTTATAAAGATTAAATATATTAACCAACAATTGAGTAATATTATTTATATTATTAATATTATTATTTATTGTATAATAATACTTTTTTTTATCATAAGCACTTTTTTCCATGTGCTGATCTTTCAAGATTTTGTTTATATAAATAACTCTTATAAAAGTATGGAAAACAATTAATGATTATCATAATTCATTTAATAATAACAAACAATTTAAAATTTCAAAAGACTAAAATGAGTCGATCTCTCAGCTCGTGATTATTTGAAAAGGACTAAAGAATTTATTCTTACACCCGTGTTATAGGTAATAATCCACTGGCGCAACCAGTAGAGGGGCCGAAAAAGGGTTGGTTCACCCATGCCGAACTTTTTCTTAATCAAAAGTGTTTTTAATTAGAAAATTAAGCCTGGATTATTTCACTTCACCCGCTAACTCTTTCATCCAACAACAACAGAAGTCTAAATGCTTGATAAAATTAAGGAAGAAGCTACGTAGATGAAGGCCATAGAAGCATCAGAAAAAAACGCCATATCTCGAGTAACTCCTTGTGGTTATCATACACCTATTTATCAAATTTAATCCTCTGAATCTCAATATAACAGCTGGAAATTTTGAGGGGAATGTGAAGAAGTGAAATTTAAAAAAATGTCATCTGAGAGTCAAAGCTTAAATTACGATATTGATTGAGGCTTCTTATAATTTTACCTGTTTTACGATTTTCTCTTCCTAACAAATTAATGAAATAAGCTCACTGATATTCCTTATTAAACTAGTTAATTGCAAGACATAATTATTTTCTAAGATGATACAGTTCTAATCCCACTTGCCCAGAAAATCTTGTTTAAATCTCTGGCGAAAGAAAAATTAAAAAAAAAACTTAAAACTTTATTTTTTTTAAATCTTTAATTGTTTGGGCTGGAAATTAATAAATAGGAGAGAAGGCCACCGCCTGTTTATTCACAATCAAGGGCGGATACTAGGAGAGGGGGTAAAGGGGATAATTACCCCCCCCCCCGAGATGTGAGAAAAATATTTTTTTTCGAATTAAATTTTATTTTTAATATAAAATTTTAAAAATTCATACTTAAAAATTTTACTTGTATATATATATCGGGTAAACAAGTACAAAATGCACCTTTAAATTACCGAAACTAAGAGAAAATTGTGTCCTGTGCGATCAGTCACAACAGATTACCCTCCCCGAGAAATTCCTCTGGATCCGCTCTTGTTCACAATATGGACCGTTTATTTTGAAAGTGATTTAAGTCCATTTTCTATTGTTTCGAGAAAATGAAAGGTTAACATATCTGTTTATTAAAAAATCTATTTACCAACCAATTTTCAATTGTACAAAACATGGGAATTTTTTAAGATATTTACCACTATCTAGTTATACAGAAAATTTACATTAATTTAAGCATAAATTATGTGATATCTCATTAAAAAAAAAATGGACTTACACCACTTTCAAAATAAACGGTCCATATAAACTATTTATTTGCAAGAGATACCTTATACCAGTGGTTCCCAAACGGTGTGCCCCGGCACCCAAGGGTGCCGCGAGAATGTCTAAGGGGTGCCGCGAGATATTTAGATAAAAAAAATAAAATAAAGAGGCGAAAAAATAAAGTTTTGCTGAAAAAAAAGGTCAAATGATTAAAATGAAAGCGGCAAAATTTTCCGTAGATCGGAAAAAAATTAAGCTTTGCCAAAAAAAGGTCAAATGATTTTCACGCAAGGGAAAAAAATTTGCCCCAGGGTGGAAAAAAAATTTCGATTTGATAGGGAAAAAAAAGGAAGGGTGCCGCTAGTATGTAATATTATTCCCAACGCACCTTTGGGGTGCCGTGGACCTCAAAAGGTTGGGAAACGCTGCCTTATACACTATTTATTTGCAAATAAATATTTGCAAGACACCATATATACTATTTACTTGCATATAAATAGTGTATATGGTGGATAAACAGTCGCTGGTCTTTTCTCCTATTTATCCACTTTATTTTTTTTGCACACTGAGGTATTTTTAAAGACATTAACTAAAACACAGACTACATTAACACCCCTAATTTTCAAAGGACTTAATTTATTAATCCAAAAATTTTTTTTTTTATTAAACACGTTCAATTTGAGAAATATTCGGGGTACGTTTGAATTTTTTAACCCAAGATATTAATTCAAATATACACATTTTGGTCGCACCCATGACTATATAACCAGGGACGTAGCTCTATTGTTGCAATTGGTGTACCGCACTAGAGTCCCCGAATGAGGACCTTAATCCCGTTTGACAATCGGAGTTATTTGGTCAATCTGAACCAAGGCTTCGAGAGAGTCTGTGAGCCTAAAAAAAAACTTGGGAAACTCCACTGATCTGCTTTCGGTCTCATCTATAATTTCCTATGCAGATTGTGAAAATAATGAAATTAACAAGACAAAGACAGAATAAAATACTAAAATAATTTTTTTTTACATATAAATGCCTCACCTGTTCTGTAAAAATATCTGTACCCTCTCTGGTTGTTTCTTTTTATTAAACACTCTTTAAAGAAGGCTTCAATAGACTTGATAGGACAAGGTTTTTTAACTGTAAATGTCAAACCTTCACCCAAGTAACAAATATTCAATTCAAAGGTCATTCAATCTTTATAATTTGTTCTAATTTCATTCATTCCACGCGGAAATTTCTTTGTCTTAGAGTAAGATTACCCACAAGAAAATTCGAATCGTACATTTTTCAAGATATCCATAACATAGATTGTTTTGAATTTTTAATTTTCCGAACAAAGGATTTAAAAGTTTTATTTTATTCAAATTTCAGGAGAGAGTTTTATTACCTCACATCATAAAAATTTTAATAATAAAGATTAATTATTAAATTATTATGCCGTTTACAAGCAAGACCCTCAAAGTAGGAGAGGGGATAGGTTTCTAACCTGGAGTCCCGGAAATAGGGGGTCCACAGTTGTGAGATAAAAAAACTGAATAAATTAATATAAGAAGGAAGAGAGCTTTTTTAATTCTTCAACTCGAAAGAAATAAGTTCAAATCAATTCAATTCAATTCAATTTATGACAAACATAAATGATTTCTCTTGACCAGAAACCCACCCAAAATATTAGTGATAATTTATTAATTTAAGATAAAATATACTCGTACAAATAATAGTTCTGTCCTTCTAAAAAAATTATTTGGGCGAAGTTTGACCAAGGAGCATGGGCGTAGCCAAGTGGGGGGATGAGGGAGCCTCTCCTCCCTCAGGTTAATTTGAACTGGAAAAATCAAGATTGACAAAATTGGTTTATTCAAAATTAATAAATTTTTCTTTTAATTTTTTTTTTAATTTAATATTTTAACATCACAGACGAAACAGTGCAAAAAATTATAATCGGTACGAAGCGTAGGATTACTATACTTCTGGAAAGGTGCAGATGGATATATTAATCAAATAATAATATATATAAAATATTTTGGATAAATATCAAATATCGCTCAGGGGCCCACATATTGTGGGTACGTGGATGGCGACCACGAGCTGCCCGAGCTGGGACAGGCATTCCTTCTGTTCTTAGTATGCCTCTCTCTTCCTTCTTCTTTTCAACAGGCGTCAGACCGTGAGACGGGCCGGCCTATTCTATCCTTCTCTGTAGCAAGTGGTATTAGAGGGTATTGGAGGGAAAGAGTGAGGACCGTCGACCCCGCATCGCGGTAATAAGGCGAGGATGGATAGATATCAAATAATTTATCACAATAATTAGAGCAATTAAAAATATTTTATTTTCAGGATTTTGTTGGATCTGACGATCAGACTGCAGTACATTGGTTTCGGTCGATTTTTCAACCATCAACTGTAAATAACATTAAAACAGAGTAAGGCATACATGACTACATCAATCATTTACAACAAATGATAAACCCTTAGGAATATAAACAAACGAAACTTCGGCCCAATAAAATAATTATAGAAAAAAATTTGGCTGCCAGTCTCTGTTTTTGCAACTCTTCCTTGATAAAATAAACAAATTTCACTTATCCTCAATATTTCATAAAATAATCAGATTAAAAATTATTATTTTAATAAATAACATATATAATTAGTGTCAATACGATGTTCTGAGCAAAAGCCTTTCGCTTGTGAATATATTGATAATGTTTCATTATAGTTAACACACATATTTTTATTAAAGCTTTTATGGTTTGTATTATTATTATTATGGGAGTTTTTAATTATAGAATACATTTTGTTATTAATTATTTATTTAAAATATTCATATTGAACAACGTTTCGACTGCTTATTCTGCAGCCGTTAAGTACTGTGCACTTGTCCGACTCAAGTGAACTATATAAATAATTAATACAAAATGTTGTCTATAATTAAAAACTCCCATAATAACACATATATTTATAAGCGGGAGATTTTTGATTCCGAGCACCGTATGAAATTAAAATTTACATTAGGCCTATAATCATTTTTAATCTCTCTTTTTTGACTAAATATAGGGTAAGTGAAATTTGTTTATTTTCCTAAGGGTTTATCATGTGTAGTAAATGATTGATGTAGTTGAGGTCTTACTCTGTTTTAAAGTTATTTATTTTCCAGACCTGATGATGGTTGAAAAAAATCTACCTAAGCCAATGTAGTGCAGTCTGGTCGCCAATCGAATAAAATCTTGAAAATAAAATAATTTTATTTTAACTGGTATAAATATATGGCGCCTTCATCTGCATCTTTCCAGAAGTTGATTTCTTGAAGATTTACTTTTATTATTTGATTTTTATTTCCTATTGTACCATCATCTGCATGTGTATTGAGACTAACGCACAGGATTTAGGCAACCCAAATCACAGACGCCTGTATTGGGCAGTCCTAGGGATAATTTTTATTTTGATATAAATTGAGAATAGAATATAAAAAAAATATATATTAGGTGCTATAATATTACCGGACTACACTAAAGACTTCAAAAAAAAATTATGGAATTTTGTGAAAAAGGTTCACATTGACAAGGTTCTGTCCAATACAGGCGTATGTCAGTTTGGTTGCCTAATTCCTGTACGTTAGTCTAAATACATATGCCGATACATGGTACATTTTCTATATTTTAAAGTAGTCAAATTAAAATTTCGCGAATGTTTTAATAATATTATATATTTCTAAAAATAATTATCTTTATTTAGTAAAAAAAGGGGTTAAATAAAAAATTGTATAAATTAATTTATTTTGGATGAAAAGAATGTGAATTATGGCAAATTGACTAAATTTAGTTGCAATTTTAGACCCTTCTTCTGAAAAATCTCTTCTTTATGTCTCTCTCTGTAGTCTGACTGGTTCAGACTCTTCCAGGACCCTCACTGCTAAACTAACGTAATTTTAAAAATATTTTTATGGAATTCTATTATATTATGAAGTTAAATAAAAGAGCGATTTTTGATCTGGCCAAATATCTATTTAAACCTGTGTCAACTGTTTCGGAGACTATGCGTCATCTTCATGACAAAGGATGTTTCATGCTTCCGACAATAGTGATAATTTACTAATGATGCATATGAATCAGGGATTGGAAAAATACTCTGAGTGGATTTTAAGTTGATTTCATCTCTTTCTGTTATATGCGAAGATTTTTCCAAGAAAATTCCATTTATACAGGCGCGGATCTACGTCCCCCCCCCCCCCACACACATTTTAAAAACAAGAAATGCTTTTTCACATTAAACCATTTTAAATGTAAATTGAGTTTCCAATGTATAAAAATGATCCATTTTCTACGAGGCCTCCCTTGTCCAAATAAAATAAAAACCTACGTCGCTTTGTTTTTAGATAGATAATATGAGGTGGGGTGCTGGTGCATCGCCTACCCCCTCCTCCCCCCTCAAAATGTTTTTTCTTACTTTCTGTTACTCAGAATTTTTTATAACAAGTTGATGATATTATCCTGGAAACAAATATTTTCTCGACTCAGCTTCGATTACTAATAGTAAACTTTCATATGAATAAAAACAAGTTCTGATGCAGCTGGCCAAATGAACTTTTGTCCAAGGCCATTAATTAAATTTTAAATGAAGAAGAATAAAAACAATAATCTTTCAAAGGTGTCCTCTTTTTTATTAAAGAAAATTTTTTTTTTGAGGACATTTTAAAAGAATAGAAATATTAAATTTATGTGAGATTTCACTGGGTGATAGAAATATTTGGATTTCCAACTCAATATATTTCTCATCAGGAGTTACGACTTGCCCCCCCCCCCTCTTCCCCTCTGTCGTATGTAACTCCTGATGATTACGACGGGGGGGGGGGGGTAGAGTTGTCGTAAGTATGATGATGGGCTAATAATCTGAAATATATTGAGTTAGAAATCAAAATATTTCTTTCATTTAAAACCTCACATAAATATTTTCATTTATTAATATGTTTCACCCCTAAAACCTACACCACTTTCCCCTCCAACATTTTAAAGGAATAAAAATAATTTAGTTTTTTCAATTAAATTTTCCCTTTTTATTAATTCTCTTAATTTTTTCCAGGTGTGGGTCAACCAACCACTCCAGAAGAACTTCCCATTATCGGCGACCCTTCTTCAGATATTTCCCTTGAGTTGACATTCCCAAAAGGCAAACCTCTTTTCATCCTAAACCGAAAGAAATTACAACTGGTGGCTCCACTTGATAGGGATGAAGAAAATATTTCACATGTTATATTTCAGGTAATAACTCTTTATATATATATATATTATATTATCTATTAAGTTCATAATCAAAACTAGATTTAGCAAGTATATCTTTTTTTGATAACCCTCTCTTTTCGCTTTTTATTTATAAGTGGTCCCGCAACGGACATGTTTTTTCAATTTAACATGTTATACGTCGTTCCTTTAAAAGTTTTCCTTGTACCGTTCTCATGAAACGGAAAAAATACATCAAGTAAGCCTACTAAAATAAATTTCAAACCTTGAGAAAAAAAATATCACTTCATTGAGACAAAGCGTTTAATGATACAAACAGAGGCGTACCGAGACAGGCCTGGGGCGTCACTAGAAGAGGGGGCCTATATACATTTTGTACAAGAGGTGTATATTGAATTTTTTCGGGTTGGGGGGGGGCGAACTCATTTTTAAATATCCCTCTCCTCCAAGCACAAAAATATTTTAAAAATACCGTATAGCCCTGAACCCCAAAGGCCCCGGCCCTCTCAAAGACAAATTTTCATTAATTTTTTTTTAATCTATATTTTTCGGTTTTTACTTGAGCCCCGAGGCCTCTCAAAGTCAAATATTTGGGGGCCTATGCCGGCTCGGGGCCTGGGGTGGACCGCCCTCGCCTCCCCCTCGGTACGCCTCTGGATACAAATGCAAATTTTATAATTTTTATTTTTTATATGATTTCATTTTTTAGTCTTTCATTGTAATGATGATCCCTTATGGTAACCGAAACGTTTGCACTGAATAACATGTAAAGTTGATCTAATTAAAAAGCTGGGTTCATTCCTCCAGACTCTATTTTTATAAGTAGTGAGTGCAAAAAAGTCACCTAAAAAGCCTAATATTTTTAGCTAAGTAGTCGGTAAAAAAGTCTGTTTTCAATAAAAAAAAAAAGAATCTATCACTTATATGATTAAGATAAAGTATATGAAATATATACAGTAGATGAGGAGACAAGGCAAAGGTCTTTAGAATTTAATTAAAACTAAAAAAATATTGGAAATTTTCAAGAAAATTAAAGAAAAAATTAAATATAAATAGGGAATTTTTAGTCAAATAAATCTCGTGTGACTGACCAACATTTTGTTATTTTATTTAATTTTTTTAAATTAAAATTTAAAGGATGCCCAGAAGATTAATTTCCATATGGATATTCAGCCTGAAAAAATATAATTTGAGTATTATTCAACTATTTTATAGATATTTCGATCCCAGTGAGATAAAATTACCTTTAGTACGGGTCTTTTATAAATCTTCACACATAGAAACACACTGAGATCGAAATGTACATACAAAATACACAAATTATATATTTTTCTGATTGAGAGTTCATATGAAATTAAAATTTAAATGAATTATATTTTTGAAGCAAAACTTTTTATAAGTATAATTTAAAAAAAATATATATATATATTTATAAAAAAAAGGCGTTATTCAAAATTTTAATTTTATAAGTCAAGACATATCTTTAAAAGTCTCAAAAATTAAAAAAGTTTTAAAGTCTTTTTTGTGCTCTCTAGCAGTTGGGATCGTCCTCATACTCTAAACGCCTTAATTATAGGCAATATACCTTTCAAAGCTTTTTAAAAGGAAACTTCAACTTGTAAAATATAATTATTATAAAACCATTTGACTTCTCTCTTGATTAGTAATTTCATTATTAATAAATAATAATAACAAATTTGAAATATCGCCTATATTAGGAAAAAGAAAAAAAAATTATGTTTTCATTTAATTTGTCTGCGACTCGAAATTTCTTTAATTTTCTTTCCTAATAGTTCCGGGATGACCGAGCTGGAGCTCGGTGGTTTTTTTTCTTTTGATAAGATTGGAAAAAACTATATATATTATACGTCAGTAAAGTACTAATACTTGAAGTTATCCCAAAGATAAAATCTAGCTTATTTTCATATTGTTACTTAAAATTTGAAATAATTTTTGAGAAAATTTGAAAAAATAAAAAAGTACATCAGTAAAGTACTAGTACTCGAGGTTTCCCAAAGACGAAACCTAGTGTAATTTGTTTTGTTTACGGGAAATAGTACATGTTTAAAATTTGAAAGAAATCGTCAAAGAAAATATTGAGAAAATTGAAAAAATCTAAAAAAAGTACATCAGTAAAGTACTTGTACTCGAGGTTTCCCAATGACGAGATCAATCATAGTTTGTTTTGTATACCGCAAATAGGAAATATTTAAAATTTGAAAGAAATAGTTAATGTGAATTTAGAGAAAAGTGAAAAAAAAAAAAATACATCAGTAAAGTACTAGTACTCAAGGGTTCCCAAAGAAGAGACCTATCTTAATTTGTTTTCTATAACGCGAATAGTAAATATTTAACATTTGAAAGAAATCGGTAAAGGGAATTCCGAGAAAAATGGAAAAAACTAAAAAAGTACATCAGTAAAGTACTAGTACCCGAAATTTCCAAAAATGAGACTTAGCGCAATTTCATATTGGTGCTGGAAATAGAATATATTTAAAATTTGAAAAAAAAAAAATCGTTAGAGCCGTTTTCGAGAACTAATGCATGAATTCATTAATTTTTCTCTCTATTTACCGGGTATATGTATATTAACATTTGCATATTTGCCAAATAAATAAAAAAAAAAAAAAAAAACATTTGCAGAGAAGTAAGAGAAAGTAAAAATTTTTTAATAATGAAATGAAAAACAATTTTGTTTCAAAAACCTCAATTGGACGTTAGTCAGAATATAAGCAGATTTGTCATTGCATTGTTTTCCGCGAATCACGGGATATATGAACTAAATATTTTCGTGAAAAACAAATATATTTAAAACTCAATTAATGTCGAACCACAAGACCAGTCTATTTACACACAACATGCAACTATTAATATTTAAAGAAAATATAAACTCTATTTTAAACCCATATTTTTCTTGTATTAAGTCTTATTTTAATTTAAAAAAGAGAAAATTTCTGAAATATTGATATAATTACATTTTACGAAGTGAAATTAATTTAATAAAAAATGTTAATATTTTTTATTTCCTTTATTATTTAACTATTCATTAAAATACATAAGAAGAAGTCATCTCAATTTTCACTACCTGACTCCCCTTTGCATTTAAACAAAATAGAATCGTCCATCTCCCTCTTCTGACTAATTAGCCAATCACAGCATAAGAAAAAGTCAGCTGAATTTTCAATACGTGACTCCCCTTTGCATTTAAACAAAATAGAATCGTCCATCTCCCTCTTCTGACTAATTAGCCAATCACAAGGGTTGTATTCTTTGGCGCCACGAGGCTTGCATAGAAAAGAACACCAACCAAGCCTAGTCATTTTAGTAGAGTGGAGAATTTTGTTTAGTGCAGAACCTATGATAATGTGTGCAAGAAATACCCAAGCCACTTCAGTTGCTATGCAGCCATCTTTGGGGTTAGTCGACTCTCTCTCGCTCTCTTCGTTTCTCGGCGGTTTTAATTAGGTATTTTACTTCAATATTGCTAATTATTTATTAATTACTCTTATTAATCATTTAATATTTATAATTGATAAAATAATTCATGAATTTCTAGACATTGTTTTTTTTTTTTTTTTTAATTATATAGACGCCCCTTGTGAATATTTGTTTCGTATATTATATGAATACATATTATCGTTCTTTTTCTCTTTTTTTTACTCTCCATTGTAATTGATAATTTATTTTATGCAAATTTTATTTATTTTATTTTTCATTTATTCATAAAATATATAAAGTAGAGCGAATCTTATTTAAAGTTTTGAATCACTAGTTGAGAGCTAGTTGAGTGATTTTTTCATCTGATTTTTGCCTTTCTGTTCTTTCTCAAACCCTGAGGCAATATTAAATCACTTAAATATAAAAGTTGCCTCTGATGCCACATTACAACAAGCACACATTTAGGGCCAAAGAATATTGAAATAATATTTTTATCAAGCAGAGAATATTAAAAATATTTTTCATAATATCGATATTGATAGCGAATATTTCTTTATTCCTTACAAGTAAATTATGGTGTGATTATTAGCACTCCGCTCTCTTATATCAGACTTGCACCAATTTTTTCATTATTTAATACAATTTACAAATTTTATTTTATTAGTTAATTTCTTATTATTATTGAAAGAAATCACATCAAACAAATAGACACAGCAATTCAAATATTAACTGAAACAGAAAAATCTGGTGTGACTACACTTTTCTTCATTCACACTCCCACTCACACACACATTCACACAGTCTTTTTGGCAACTCAGGCCATTTAAGACTTTAGACGATAACCGTTGCATTTAAAGACAATGACGTTGTATTTAATATATATATTGTGGGTTTAGGCATTTCTATTTCTGGTGTGACTAGTCGCACGGCCAAAAACTTTTTTGTACCTTCCGTATTTGAAACTTTGGCACTGTAGTTATCACAACAGATTTTTTGTAACGACATGAGTTGAGAATATTTTATTTTTTATTCTTGTATCAAACCATCATACACCAAGCTCACACATTTAACAAATGTGTATTTATTTGTTGGTGGGTCAAACACCAGTCGAATTCTTTAAATATAAAATTAATTAATTATTATATTTTTACATATTTGTCTTTACTTCTCTTATCTCTTTCGAGTCTGAACCTGTTTGGATTCTCTTTGTTTTCTTAAAGAAATTATTCTATAATCACACTTTACTTTTAGAAAAGGGGCATTTTTATAATTATCATTCTTATTTCAAGGATAATTAATTAATTCAAATATATTCTTATTAACCCTCTTTATCTCTCCTTTATCTTAAGGCCTTATTCCTTTTTTATTAAATATAAAAATCTGGTGTGACTAGTCGCACAGCCAACAACTTTTTTGTACCTTCCGTATTTGAAAAATTTTTTGTAACGATATGTACTTTAAGTTCAGGCAGAACGGTACAGTGCATTTAGATTCAATTTTTTTTTTTTTTTATTTATTTACTGCCAGTTTCAAAATTAGTTTCGGATTGACCCAGCCGGAGCTCGGTCGGTTTTTACTTTCTCTTACCTCTATATATATTTTAATATATAGAGAGAGAAAGTAGGCCTATTGGATTCATGTCAAAAATTCGATGTCGAGATTTTGATGGATATACACGTTATGAGGTCCCCTGAATCCAAAAAAGTGGTTTTCGCGACATGGTCTGTCTGTGAGTGTGTTTGTGAACAAAATATCTCAAGAACGGAAAGAGCTAAGAGGTTGAAATTATATATTTAAGTTAGGTGGGGGTGCCTCATGGGGGTATGAGACGGGACACGAACCTTTTGAACAAAATCGACTAAAGAGTACTAGTACTTTACTGATGTACTTTTTCAGTTTTTTTTTTTTTTTTTTTCAATTTTCTCTAAATTCGCTCCAACGATTTTTTTTTTTTTTAATTCAAAAATCAATTATTTTTTAGATTCTCTTTAAAATGTATATTCTCATTTTGTCATTGAAATCTTCTGAAGACCACTTTAATCTTGTACTCCATAGGAAAGATAGGAGAAATGGTTGCCATGGTAACAAAATATAAATATAGGAAAGGACCGGAGAATAAAAACCAGCAATTGATGGACCCTCTCACATCATCTTTAATTGGCAAATATTTCGACTGGCATTACGCCTAGTCATCATCAGTGCAAACAAATGATTTGGTGGAGGGCCCGTGTCACTTGCGTCTGACCCCTGCTTCTCCGAGAAATTTTAAAATAATCCTCAACCATTGTTTGACACGGGCCCTCCACCAAATCATTTGTTTGCACTGATGATGACTAGGCGTAATGCCAGTCGAAATATTTGCCAATTAAAGATGATGTGAGAGGGTCCATCAATTGCTGGTTTTTATTCTCCGGTTCTTTCCTATACATCTTATCCAGCGAAAATCTTCCAATTGCAAAATATAAATATTTTCACATGCTTATAAATTTTACATCTTGAAAATCGAATATACCGTACTTTCGGAAACTAAATACATATCTGGTGCGACCAGTCAAACCAGATTTTTTATAAAATTGGTAAAACCTAAAAAAGTACATCAATAAAGTACTAGTACTCGAGGGGCGCAATCAAGGGCGGATCCAGAGGTGTTTCTCGGGGGGGGTAATCTGGTGTGACTCGTCGCACAGCACACTATTTTTTTTTATTTCGGTAATTTAAAGCGCATTCTATACTTCTTTGCCAGAATATAAATACACATCAAATTTTTAAGTATTAATGTTAAAAATTTTACATTAAAAATAATTTTTTTGCGAAAAAAGGATTTTTCAATCTCGGGGGGGTATACCCCCTTTACCCCCCCTTGTTCCCCCTTGGCGCAATTTGATTTGTATAGAAGAAATAGGAAAATATTTAAAATTTGAAAGAAATTGTAACGAGACAACTTGCTCCTCAATGGAAATATTAATAAAAACACCAAAATCTCACAGTCCAGGGAAAGCTTTGAGGAATAGCAACATTACTGGATGGTTACTTGGAAGAGACAGTGCCACATAAGAAAACTTTAATCATGAGTTATATGAGAGAGTTGCCCAGGCGATGCGTAAGCCTTGGCAGCCTGGAGACAATTAAAAATTATTATTTTGAATAAAATTAATAATAATCAAAAATTAGTATTTTAATAATAGAAATTAGAATAAGTATTTTTCTACTAATTGGTCTTGTTGACATTATTAAATTAAATACATTAAAAAAAAAATTAAATTTACAAAATTGCTCATTAATTAAAATTTAAATATTCATAGAGAGATATATTCTAAATCTGTGGGTCCTGAGTAAAGAGAGGGAGGGATTGGCAAGGAGACAAGCCCACTAAGCTTTGACCATTATAAAATCCATAAAATGAATTTCAAGAAAATTGGAAAAAACTAAAAAAGTACACCAGTAAAATACTAGTACTCAAGGTTTTCCGAAGGCGAGACCTAGCGCAATTTGTTCCTATACCGGAACCAGCAAATATTTAAAATTTGAAAGAAATCTTTAAAGGAAATTTAGAGAAAATTAGAAAAAACTAAAAAAGTACACCAGTAAAGTACTAGTACCCGAATTTTCCCAAACATGAGACCTAGCACAATTTCATTTTGGGACCACAAATAGTATATATTTAAAATTTGAAAAAAATCGTTAGAGCCATTTTCGAGAACTGATATGCTTATATATAAACAAACATACATTGCTCGTTTAATAGTATAAGATAAGATTTTAATATATATCTTATTTTAATTTGTTTTAATTTTTTTTTTAGCTAACTTGCACTATAAGAGCGACTCACAAAAAACGTTCCATACCTGTGATTGTGCGTGTCTCGGATGTGAATGATCAAAGTCCTGTTTTTCTCAACAAATCTTACGAAACCACCGTTTCAGAAGTAAGTACTTACTTTTTAAAAATATTCTATACCATTATTTACACACATCTTTTTTTTTTATTTCTTTTGATGGAGATAAATAATCAAAACCAAAAAAAGGGAAATTTTTTTTAGGGCTGTTTTAAATTTCTAAAATACATATTATTTATTCAGTCCTTTGACTCAGAGCCGGATTAATCAATAAGGCAAAGTCTGGAATTCTTAAGAGCTCCGTTAGAGCTAGATTTTAGCTTTTAGGCCTGTTATTTTTGCACACATACACACCGCATAAAAATATATCTAACGTTAGAGCAGACGTGTCCAAACTACGGCCCGCGGGCCAAACTCGGTCCGACAGATATCCGGCCCGCGGATATTTTTGAATTTTCAAGTCGAATAAAAAAAAAAAATGAAAAAATTATAAATAATAAAAAAAGGCTTTTTTTAAAAGACACTTTTTTCTCATTCACACAGTCTTTTCGGCAACTTAGGCCATTTAAGATTTTAAACGATACTCGTATTTATATAATAGGCCTATATATATTTATTTGGGGTCCAGGCATTCTTATTTAAGTATCCAAGTGGCTTAAATAAAATCATCGGACTGCCTGGGGTCCGAACCCGCGACGTTTGGTATACGAGGTTAGCACGCTAACCTCGACGTCAAGCCCCGAGGGCAAAAGGCTTTTTAAATTTATCAAAAATAATAAAAAAATACTTTCTCTCTCTTTATATATTTCATATATAGGGTAAGAGAAAGTAATAGGGAACATAAAAATTTTACGTTTATAAACGTCTATAGAGTCGTATAGCCCACTATGGACAAGAACGTTTAGGCCTACATGACAGCAAAAGTCTTTAAAATATAGGGTACGAGAAAGTAATAACTGAGAAACTGTAGATATATCTCAGCTATTTTTATGGATTTTTATCACGAGACCGTGACGCTCTAGGTATACTTACTTGGTTGAACCAATATTATTATTTCGCGGCTATTTTTCGTTAAATACCGAATTGGTATGAAGACCGGCGAATATGGATGGCAGAGGAAAAAGAAAAAAGAATCCAAAGCATTGTTGCATGTGGCATATTTGTAGTGGTCCTCGGAATTGCCTTTTTTAATTTTCATATTCACGTGGCCCGTTTCAAATACTGTAGATTTATATAAATCCTAATTTGGCCCTTGCGGCAGAAAGTTTAGGACATCTCGGCGTTAGAGGATTAATCGCATCTGCCTAGATTCTTTTGGATTCTTTAGTGTTATCCAATCAAAATTTATAACAAACAATTTACTGAAAATTATTAAATAAATTTCATTAAAAGAAATTTTAAAAGATTATTAAATAAAAAGTACAAAAAAAAAGTTTAAAAGATTTGAAATAATGACATTTAAGCCGGGTTTTTATATAAGTAATCATCAATTTTTTTTTTATATTTATTCTATATAAATATTTATCGTCATTTTTACTTTTAATGATATAATTCCGCTTTCAATTTTAAATTCTTTTGAAATGAAAAGATGTCATTTTTTGTTATTATATTAAAAATACTTTTAATATTCTTTTTAAACGAATTTCATATTAATTTAATTAAAAAAGAGTATTTGCCTATTCACTAATTTTAAAGACGTAGGTCATCAGGAGTTAGAAAGACTCAGTCATCAAAATTTTTAAATTAATGCTTAGGAAAAATAAAATTTTTTACTAAAAAACAATTTCGAAAGAGATGTGATTGGACCCCCATATCCTCCCTGGCTACGGCCACGCAAACAACAATAGATAGATTGTGAAAGTAAGTGCGCAATGAAGAATTTTCATAAGCATTACGGCTCAAAGATAACTCCATAATAAAAAAAAAAAAAAAAATAACAATGTTAATTGGGTTTGCCGTAAATTGAACTACGTGTGCTCCCGGAGAGTTAAAATAAGCTTTTGAACAAAATCGGCTAAAAAGTACTAGCATTTTATTGATGTACTTTTTCAGTTTTTTTTCCCATTTTCTCAAAATTGGCTTTAACGATTTTGATTAAAATTCATAAATCAGCTATTTTTTAGATGCTTTTTAAAAAGTATATCAATAAAATTTCTTGAAAATTGTTTGAAGTATACTTTACTGATGTAGTATTTCAGATATTTCATTTTCATTTTTTTGGCTCTTCCTTCCATAGAGCTAATGTTAAGTCCCTATGGGGATTTGTATGTAAATTTCGATTCAAAAGAGGGTTGGTTCATTTTAGAACTTTTTACACATTTAAAAAAGAATTTTGCAATTCTTATGAATTTTTGTATTTATTTAGGATTCTCTATTGTGTATAAAATATACAAATAGATTAATGATATAAAAAGAGGATGCAGCCAATAATAAAAAGCATCTATTTTGTTAACACTCTTTATTTCGGAATGTTTCGGCTATGATCAACAAAGCCATCTTCAAGCCCTCCAAGAGTATATTTTATATTATTAACATACAAAATAGATATTGTCAAATCGCATTCAAGGCTTTGCTCTCATACTCTCTTGTGGGTAATGAAAATTATATAATAATACATACGACCAGTGGCGTAGTGAGCTTAACTCGCGCCCGGGGCACAATACCTTTTAGCGCCCCCCCCCCATTCGAAAACCATATAATATTATATGAAAATTTACAAAATTATTATGGGGGCGGTATATAACTCGCCGAAAATTTTCTCGCAGAAAAAAAAAACTCGCAGAAAATTTTTTTCTTTTTCATTTAAGTTAGGCACCCCCCTAGGGCGTAAAAATAAGCTTTTAAGCAAAATCGGCCAAAAACTACTAGTACTTTACTGATGTTAATTTTTCAGTTTTTTTTTTCGATTTTCTCAAAATTCGCTTCAACGATTTTGATTAAAATTCAAAAATCAATTATTTTTAAAATATTTTATTTTGGAACTTGTCGGATTTTCGGCCATTTTTTTTTTTCGACGAGATTTTTTTCGTCGAGTTTGCTTTCGGCGAGAAAATTTTTGGCGACTTTTTTTCGGCGAGAATTATTATATTACACCGGCACTACATTTAAATTTTCCAGAAATCAATTATAAATAAAAATAAAAATTATCCAGCAATTTTTTGTTTTGCGGACCATTTGGCGCCCCTTTGTCAGTGGCGCCCGGGGCATCATGACCCCCCTTGCCCCCCCTCGCTACGCCACTGCATACGACCAAATACATATGAACAGTATTATATCTAATTTGACAATATCTATTTTGTATGTTAATAATATAAAATATACTCTTGGAGGGCTGAAGATGGCTTTGTTGATCATAGCCGAAACGTTCCGAAATAAAAAGTGTTAACAAAATAGATGCTTTTTATTATTGGCTGCATCCTCTTTTTATATCATTAATCTAATTGTATAACAGCCACTATTCGTTATATATAAATATTAAAATATACAAATATGAGATTACAATTTTGAAAAATTAACCATAATTTTCAATCAGTCAACATTTAAAATACAATTGAAATACGTACTCAGAGCCTATGGAAATTTTGAATCAGTTGACTTTTTTTTTTTTTTACTTTTTGCTTATGAAATGCAAGCCGTTTAGTTTGGAACTAAGGTGTTATGGAAAACTAAATATATCTCTTATTAAATAAAATATATGAAAGCTTATTCTGTTAGATTCTGGTGGCGATCAACAAAGAATAAAAACAATATGTTTTTTTATGTAAGATTTATTGGCTGGCGACTGTAGCTACAAAAAAAGGATAAAAGGAGTCATCGGATCTTATTGGGCTGAAGATGGGGTTGATGCCTCGAAACTAGCTACAGTCGCCAGCCAATAAATCTTACATAAAAAAACATATTGTTTTTATTCTTTTTTCATCGCCACCAGAATCTAACAGAATAAGCTTTCATACATTTTATTTAATATTAATTATTTGTTCAACTCTAATTGTTATTTATATTGTTAATATATCTCGACACAAAAAAATCTGCTGTGCGTCAAGCACCAGATTTTTTAACTTTTAATTTAAATCATTAAAATTTTTTTTATTTTAAATCGGACTATGCTAGCTAATGCTGTATATACTATAGCTATATAATAATTTCCAACTAATCATTGTTTGTTATAAAATTAACAACTAATAACTACCATAACTTTATAAAAATTAATTTAAAATTTTATGCTTTCGCTCATGATATCATTTTTTATGAATTCAATGACTTAAAAAAAACGATTGAGGATAATTAAATTAACCTGATTGAGCCTCGACTGTCCAAAAAAGCCACTGAGAGGAAGTCTTAACTATTTTTATTCATGGACAACACTCATTTAATCATCCAAGTAGCTATCGTGAGGCATTCAAGTCACCTCGCCTTTCAAATCAGCTTGATTACTCACCAATATTTCCGCTATTGTTAGAAAAGATGTAAACGCTTTCAAATTTCTTTTATTCAACTTATTTTTTTCTTATATAACTGAGTTGTTTACAAAGAAAGCTGGAAAATAAATTATTTATATTTATTTCTCGAAGGGTTTGAGCTTAAGCAATCGGAGAATTCGAATTTCTTAATGGACTTGATCTTTCCTATAGTTATTAATTTAATACGTATTATGAAGTCACTAGCGTTACTATCATCCAGTGAGGTAGTTAGTTCATGATGTCACCCTTAAAGAATTTTAAATATAGTTTAGGATTTGATCATCCCCGGGGCCAGGCCCCTCCGAGGGGACCCGGGCCCTTTGAACTCCAATCTTAAAATACTAATAAAAAATAATTTTCATGGTTAAATTTTTCCTTAAGGGGCTCGGGGCCTTTAATCTTAAATTTTAAAATTATAATTTAAAAAATCATTTTCATGAAATTATTTTCCTGAGGGGGCCCGGACCCTTTAAGCTCAAATCTTAAAATTATAATTTAAAAATTCATTTTCTTGATCTACTATGTGTTAGAACAGATCAAGTCTGAGTGTTCTAGCTGTTGAAAAAGAAATCATTTGATAGAGGAAAGATGACTTGGAATCTATAATTGACAATTTTGCATCACACAAGGCTAGGAGAGATATTTTAGAAAAACTGTTTAGGTATTATTTCTGTTTAGGAAATTTTAACAAATTTTTAAATAACTTTTTTTATTTAAATAAATATGTATAAAAATTGTATCAAAAACTGTGCAAAAATTGTTGGTAATAATCCCTAAACCTCTCCATCTAGGATGCGTCATTGGTACATTTCTATGTTAAAACATCATCAGAACCTTATTACAACTTTTTTTTTAAACTAAACCTTTAATTATTTAAATATTGATTTTTAACAAATAAACTATTTTATGTTTGGGCAAAATTGCACCCCCTGGACTCGAAACAGGACATAAGTCTTTTGTTTTGTCTTTATAATTGGCCATAATTGCGCCCCCCTGAACTCGAAACAGGACATCCACGCTTTTGGTTCGGGTCCAGGGGGCGCAATTTTTCATAATCTTAAACTCATCTTGCAAATTTGTCATCTTAAATATATTTGTTAAAAAAAAGAGAATAATTTAATTTAATTATTTAATGAAGTGGAAGGCGTGGTACAATAATAAATAATAAAAAAAAAAAAACCTAAATTATTCAGCCAATAAAAAGAGTTTCTCCCTTTTTAAAAAATTTAGTTCAAATTATTAATTATATTTTAAAAACTTTCTTATTATAAACAAAAGAATAATAAAATAACTTTACGCTTCTGGTTAACAAATTTCCTTTATATATTTATATTAATTTCCTTATAAAATTTCATTTCATGGATAAATAGTTTTCTTATACAAACAAGAAATTGCGTAATGGAATCATATGAAATGGATTATACTTTGGGCCCCCTCAAAAAAAAAAAAAAAAAAAAAATATTTAAATTATTATTTCACTTGTATAAAAATCACGTCATTGAATATTTTGCGGTTGCAATACTTTATATAGCTACTCAGGGGCGAATATTTCATTAGGCGCCCATTTTCATCGCCGGAAAAGAGTCATTATTTAGTTGTCTGAACCATGGGCGTATCCAGGGGGGCAGCTCCAAACTTGAAATAAAAAATCACACTATTTGTGAGAAGATAAAAATCCTAGCAACGCGAATGAAAGCAAACATATTGTATATATTTTAAATATATACAAATTTGACCATATACACTCTCCAGGCAATCAAAGGTCAAATTTGTAGCCTAAATATATAAAATATATAGAACAATAAACGGAGAGGAAATCTTATACAAAATCATATATAATAGCGGAGTGTCCGTCTGTCCCTCTGTCACGCTCTGTTTGACCAACTTCCCGTTGAAATTATGAAACAAAATTTTGCAGGCTTATAGAGGACGATATGGAGAGTCCAGGAAAAATACTCGGATCCCGAAATTCTTATAACTTTTCAGTTATGAATTTCTAATTTTCTAATTCCCAGAGAAATATTTATGATTTCTTTGTATTTATGTATTCTATGAATGTAAACAAATTCTCAAGAAGGCACTGGATTGGCTAGTTATTATATATATTATAAAATATGTAATAAATGAGTAAGTAGCCTCAAGTGCCTGATACGCTCTAGAGTAGAGCCTTGAGCTTAGTCAACCAGAACAATATTTTTATAATAAGTAAATCATTTTTTTTTTAATGCAATCCAAAGGGAAAAGCTTTTAAGACAACACATCCGACGGCTAAGCATTTTGGTTGCCTAAGCTCAAGGCTCTCGAGCACATGGGGCGCCGAGAGATTCGTGGTTCGATTCCCCGGGTTCCTACCTTTTATCGTGTTTGAATTAATAAATTATATGTTTTCCAATATTGCTTCATACAGTAGGTCAACATATTTATAATTCCTTTTGTACATTAGTTTTTGTATGTTCATCAGTCTATAAGGAGAATTCTAAAATGAATATATTAAAATATATATTTTTGCTTTCATTATGCTGCCATCCGACATGACATCTTAATAATAAGTTTCTTCCACTATGAAGTTGTTCCATACATAGACCGAAATGTCAAATGAGATGGCAAACATTACAATTACAGTTAAAAAAGGGAACGCTTGGCCCAACAACAAAAAACATAGACTTATATTAAATAAATTACAATTACAGCCAGAATGTTTGTGAATTTCCACATCATACTCTTCTTTATCATAGTAAATTAAAATAATGAATAAATAATCTTGTAAATATTGTCTATCAATAAACTCTTATTTATTATTATTATTTAAATTCATATACACTTTGACCCAATAAGTATGTCTTGGTTGGAAGGGGGGAGGCTGGTTTAGAGAATAGCATTTTTTAACCCGGGTATGTCAGATAGGCCTACTAGGTTGAAAATAACAAATCAGATTAGTAATGCGAGAGGTTATCGAGGGGGTCTAAAAACACAAACAATCAGAAACAGTATCTTCATATGAGTCGGTGGTGCTAAAAAATAAAATTTTAACGTCGCTGTTGAAACTTGGTTTAGAGAATAGAGCTGATGTTATTACTTTACTTTTTAACATCCATTTGTTAAATTTTAGGTCTTAATGACATTTTAGAGAAATGCCAATATGCTGAATGTTTTTTTTTTTTTTTTTTTTTTTAAGAAATATGACGCTTTGTGAACATGTGCATTAAGTATAAATAAATCTATTTTTTGGCGACACTAATGTCCCATTTTTGATAAAATCAGAGTTAGGAGATTTTGGAAGCATGTTGTAATTTATTAAGTTATAAATAGGCTAAATAATAAAATAATAATGTGTTTACAGCTAACACCGGTGGGCACGACCATTTACCAGGGTCTGGTGGCTGAAGACAAAGACGCCGGCCTGAATGGGTTGGTTGAGTACTCATTAGTACCTACTGACCCCTCTGCTCTAGGCTCAGCCGGTTCTGGAAACAAACGCATTACTGTCGCCGACGGATATGGTTTCTTTGCCATCAAATTACCTCACCAGGGACAAGTTTCTGTCTACAAGAGCTTGGATTTCGAGAAAACTCAACGCTACTTACTCACCGTCACAGCTTCGGTATTTAATACCTTTTTTTTTACTTTTATCTTTTATATTCCAAAAGGGATTGAAAATATTGAATTTCTTTTACGCAAAAAATTAATCACTTATTTCAACTACAAGGCTTTATAGCTAATTATTATAATTATTATTATAATATATTTTATTTTGTTATCTTGAAATTAGTGAAACCATATTTTGAAATTACTAAAGATTTTTTAATCAGTTATTTATTTTTAACCAATCACAAAAGATACCAAATTTTTTTTTTACTAGAAAGTATTGTAATCGCCAAAAAAATCGACTTCGAGATTTAGATGATTCTCCACGTTTTAGACCTCCCTGAGTTCAAAAAACCAGTTTTGAAATTATGTCTGTGTGTGTGTGTGTGTGTGTGTGTGTGTGTGTGTGTGAACACGATTGCTTAACAACGCAAGCAGCAAAATCGATGAAATTTGGTATATACTCCTTTCACTAAAATTGTAGATCTCTATGAACTTTTGGAGTAAATACGTCAACCGAAAGTAGTACTTTATATAATAAGTTTTTTCAAAAATTTTGAAATTTTCAATTTTTTTGTCATATTATTTGTTTATATGTACATTTTTTTTAATGACACCTGTATGATTTTGTTTTGAATTTTTTTTTTTAATTAACGAAAAATGTATTTTTTTTCGTTGATTATTTCAAAAACTAATCATTTTTCGAAAAAAATGTCAAAGAATAAAAACTTTTTAAAAAAGAGTAATTTATCAAAAATATGACAAAAAAAATTGAAAATTTCAAAATTTTTGAAAAAAATTATTAGGTAAAGTACTAATTCCGATTGACGTATTTACTCCAAAAGTTGATAGAGAGCTATAATTTTAGTGTAGGAGTATATACCAAATTTCATCGATCTGGCTGCTTGCGATTTTAAGCAATCGTGTTCTCACACACAGACATCATTGCAAAATAATATATGAGAACGGTTTGGGAAGTGATTCCCGATTTTGTAATTTTCAACTCAGTAGAAATTTTTTTCCTAAATGTTAAAAAAAGTAACAACGTGGTGGGTCACCTTGAAATTAGCAGAGGTCCGTGCTCTTTTTCTTTTTGTTTGGTAATTTCATCCTATATTTTTTTCCTCTTTTTTTTCTGATCAGATCACTAAAAAAAAAAGACAACTGTGGTCATTCAATCGTACCTTAGAGATGACTCACCTTGGATTTGCCCAATTCTTAGAAGATAAACCACCCATGTTGTTTTTTTTTTTAATTAAACTAGTCCAAAAAATTAACAATCTGATTTTCTTTTTGAATTAAAAAAAAAAAAATTCTGTTGGTAATAATATGTACATTTATTTTACAGGACCGAGCTCGAAATGTCTCGGAAAGATTTACTGCAACAACAACATTGACAGTAAATGTTAAAGATGAAGATGACCAAGATCCTTCTTTCATCTATCAAGGTTGCCGACTCCACGATGGAACATGCATTAATCCGGAATATAAAGCATATGTATGTATTACTCAGTGGCGCAGAATTTGCTCCTTGGGGGGGGGGGGGGGGGGTGATTTGATTCATTTTAAGAGACTAACCACGCAGTTTTTTCTTTTTATCTTAATTTTAAGTTTTTTGGTTGATTTGATGCAGAAAAGACTCAAAGACCGTGAATGAATGAAAAATTTTCAAAAATGAATACCTCCCTTAAGGAATCTCCGGTGTTTCAATCTCCGAATATTCCTTATTTTTATTTTAGAATTATAAAGTTTTATTGCACTTATTGGTTATGTATTTAATAAAAAAAACAATGGTTTCTTTTATTTTTTAGCTTTATTGCAAACTAGTAACTACCCTAGCATTCGGGTTTGGTGGGACTGCAGTTACCAGTCTGCAATAAAGCCTGAAAAATAAAAGAAACCATTGTTTTTACTTTCTCTTACCCTATATATGAAATATATAGAGAGAGAAAGTATTGCGATCATGTCAAAAGTTCAATGTCAAGATATTTTTTTTTTTAATTAAATAGGCCTACATGACCAATAATTACACGGTCTTTAAGTGCAATAAAACTTCTTAATTCTAAAATAATTATCATTTCCACTTTTTAACTTTTAATATCTCTTTTATGTGTTTCGACCTACGGTAATTTCCCTTCTTCACTTTCCACTATTATTTCTCCAACTTCTTTAGTATCTTAATTTATTTGTTTATTTTTATTTATTAAAGAATGCATTTTTAAATACAAATATGAAGCCCTAAAATAACCAGTTTATTTTTGCTTTAGGTGTCGAGTGGTAAAGTATCCGGTGTGTTACACGTCACTCCAGAAAAAATTCAGGCCGTAGATATGGACTCGACCATCAATGCTCCAATTGAATATTCTTTTCTCAGTGGATCTCCAGCAAATTATCAAGAAGCTTTTGCGATTGATCCACAAACAGCCGCAGTTAGGCAAATACGCCCTGTGGACATTTCAGAGGCTGCTCAATACGATATTATTGTCAAGGTATTCGCTTTCAATTCTTTTGAAATCACACTTATACAAAATAATTTTGATTTATTCGTTGAAGAAATAAATATAGTAACCTTGGTTTCATCAGAAAAAAATTTTCTCCAATCAAGTAACCTTTTAATAAATTTTATTTTAGGCTCAAGAAGTTTCTGAAATGAAACGTTTTGCAACTGCTAAATTGACGTTAATCGTACAACCTGTGGACGTGTCGCCACCAACGATCAACGCCACCGACACTCACGGGTTCGTTGACGAAAATGCACCGATTGGTACACCTGTTCTCGATTCACAAGACCACCCCATCGTCATTCATGTCACAGATGCTGATTATGTGAGTTTTATTTACTTTAATAAAGTAATAACATTTTTCATTAATAAATAAATAATTTTAGCGACCCGGAGAAACCTTGCCAAAATATGTCTTCGAAATAACTACCAACTTTTTCCGAGTGGATCCAGTGGACAATATCCTTAAAGTTAATGAAGAAAATTTGGATCGAGACCCGCCAAGTCCCGGCGTATTCCGTTTTCAGGTTTGTAAAAATTCACAAGTAAATTATTTTTTAATAGAAAAATATAATATTTAAGATTTTTAATAATTTTAGGTGGTTGCTAGAGAAGAGAAGGGTAATGCTGCAAGTCCTCCAGTTTCGTTTACTGTAACTATTAACGACGTTAATGACAACGCTCCCCGGTTGCCGATGCTCCCTCCATTGACTGTGCAAGCAGGCGAACTCTCCCAACCACTAGTTAAGGTATTATTTATAAAATATAGTGATTTTATATATGGTATACTTAGATAAATTTAGAGAAATCAAAGAAAATGGGGTTCGGATCTCCATATTATTTAATTCATATGAAAAAATGACTTAAATAATTGTACATAAGTAGGGTGACCATATGTTCCGATTTGAACGGGACAGTACTGTTTTTTTCATATTTCTCGGCCGTACTGTCGTTTTAATAAAAATGTCAATTTAATCCCGAAAAGTTTTTGTACAAAACTGAACCGCGTCTTATTTATTTCTCATAAGACTATGTTAAGGAATACGCAAAATTAATTTCTCTCTTTTGAAATTCGCGTTATGGAGTGGGAGAAACTTATGACAAGGTGTCAAAAGATCGAAATTGGTGCGTAATATTATCTCATCGGAGAAATTGCATCGATGGTAGCGAATTTCACCCCTCTACGTCTAATTAATTTGTATCGGTTCTGTCACTACAGAAATATTGCTTGTAGAATTAGTATGTTTATATAAAAACCTTTTTTTAACATCTTACTATTTTTGTGAATACTTAATATTTAAAGAGTTTAGAATTTGAATGGGGCTATGAACCATTATAGCCTTTATGCATAATGCATAAAGACTTAAATGGCGTACAAAAAAATTGTCCATAGAGCCCTTCTAATTCTCAACTCTAGATTAACAGCGTCCCGTTTTTTGACATTACAATGTCCCTTTTTTGACACAAGACAATATGGTCAGTCTATATACGGTATAAGACTATAATTCATTCATATTCATTCGCAAGCAAGCGCGCTGGGTTTCTACACCGCCGATCCGACTTCTATTCCTGTCATTAAATAAAATCTTTAATTGGGTTTCAATATTTTTCAATTATTATAATGGAGAAATGGAGATATCAGCCAAATTGGAATGCTCTAGGTTCAATAAAACTCTCAGAATAAGACGTTTCGGCCTGAATTTATTTGGCCATCTTCATTTATAGGGAATTGCCAATTATACACATAATGCAAGTGCACATGTGTATAATTCGCAATTCCCTATAAATGAAGATGGCCAAATAAATTCAGGCAGAAACGTTTTATTCTGAGAGTTTTATTGAACCTAGAGCATTCCAATTTGGCTGATATCTCCATTTCTCCATTATAATCACATCACAACCATAACTTCAAAAAGCAACTATTTTTCAATCATTTTCTTCAGTTTTTGCACCTAACTCTTCAAATATTAGATAAGAAAATAGAGAAGAAAAATACAAATTCTTTACTTTTTACAAAATTTTTCTTTCTTTGAAATATTATCTCAATTTGTTTTTAATTAGGTGGAAGCAATGGACGATGATCTTGGGGAGAATGCTGAGATTACATACAGTATCTATCATGTGAGCAACAACGGTCGTCAAAAATTCAAAATGGATCCTAATACTGGACAAATTTCTACAGTCGGAAAATTAGTAGCTGGTGAACAATACAGTATCACAGTCCAGGTAAGATTGGAATTTATTATTAAATTTTCTTACTATATTACTAAATATTTCTTATACAAAAAAAAAATTTTTAATACTCATCAACCTGTCAATTGCGCAATTATTAAAATAATGTTCATCTTATCAGCTTAGGCATTAAGTGGTCAGCGTTTGTGATTTTTGGGACCGTTTAATTATTAGTTTTTCGAATATCTACAAATAATAATAATAATTTATATATATGGCAGCGGACCCTAAGACCGCTTCTGCATGATTCCCTGTTACTCCATCTTAAATATTAAATAAAAATATTTTTTTAGGCAACAGATAAAGGAGGCAAATCTTCCCAAACGATTGTGGAGGTAACTGTAGCTCCAGGACCAAATACACGAAGCCCAGTCTTTGAAGAACCAGTTTATGAACTCCAAGTCAGCGAAGGCGCTTCGATTAATTCTACTGTTGCACAAATTACGGTATAAACAATTTATTTAATAATAATAATAATAATAATTATGGCAAATTTATAATATTTTTTTAAATCCATTAGGCAAAAGATCCTGAAAATGAACCAGTGACATATTCCATTTTATCAGGAAATGATCTCCGCCAATTTGGCATAGGAGAGAAGACAGGAGTTATTACTGTGATCCGAAAACTTGATAGAGAAGATCTCACGAGATATCAATTAGTAAGTAATTAACTTATTCCCTTCATAATGTATGAGAGTGTTGTCCACTCAAATACATAAAGCTTCGGAATTGTTTAAAAGCTTACCTAAAAATCTATTCATATAATTCGCTAATGTCCGTCCGTCTGTCGGTCTGCCACGCTCTATTTAGGCAACTTCCCGTTGGAATTTTGAAACGAAAATTTTTATGCTTAAAGATGACCTTCTAGGGATTATAGGAAAATAATTATCATCCCGAAATTTCCCCGGCTAGGCGTGAAGCCCGAGAATATATGATTTAATGCTGGGCGCAGCGTAACGTTTTTTAGCTGGGCCCCCCCGGTAAATTTTATTTCGGGCCCCATCGGAGACCATACAAAAAATTTTTAAAATACCGTATATCCCTGAACCCTGAGGGCCCTGGGCCCTCTCAAAGAGAAATTTTCATTATTTTTTACCGTTTTTATCGGAGCCCTGAGGGCCTCGGGCCCTCTCAAAGAGAAATTTTCATTATTTTTTTTTTATCTAAATTTTTCCGTTTTTATCGGAGCTACAGTTTTTAGGCCCGGCCCGAGGGCCCAAGGTCCGCCCCTCCCCCCCCCGCGGGGTCTGCGGGGGCGAACGTTACGTTACTGGGGCAGACGATGTGATATCTGAATAAAGAAATTTAAAGAACGCATTATATTAATATTATATTTGCTCAGATATTTCAACTGGTCAACATCAGTGCGGGCAAGATATAATGAAATGGCGGATGTTCATCTTCTCAGGTTTCTTGTCTTTGCCTTATATACTGATTATAACCTGACATTAGCCTGGACAAAATATCTGCTCAAATATAATATAAAGCGGTACCTCATATTTTTGTTGCTTTTCTTTCTCCAGATCTCATAGGTAACGCATGGCTCCCTGTTTCTTTTTTGAGGTCCGTCTGGTATTTTCTCCGTTATTGACTGCATATACTGCTCCAAGAAATTAACGCAATATATTAGACAATGTGACCAAATTAGTATTTTATTTTAAACTTTCATTTATACTTAATTATTTTTCTAGAAAAATTCTTTTCTTTATAATTAAATAAAGAAAAATCCCAAAAATGCTGGGGCAACATCAAATTTCAAAGAAGTGTTCCTTAAGAAAATTTTGAATTTTTTTTGAAAACTTTTTACTAAATTTAATTTAAATATATTTTATACCTCTACCCAATGAAATGACGTTTTTTTACTTTCTCTTACCTATATACAATATGTATATATATATATATATATATATATAGAAAGTATTGCGATCATGTTTTTGCTTTTATCTCAATTTTTTTTAATTGAAAAATTTGTTTTTAATAAAATATACCCTCGACTCACCCCCATTCCGACGCTTATGATAAAATAAAATTGATATTTTAATTAACATACAGAATTTAGTTATATGTAATTATTAGCATTTTATCTAGAGGAGCGTTAATTTCTTAGAGCAATGTACTGTACATACAATTATAGCAAGGGCGGATACAAGGGGAGGGGGTAAAGGGGGGTGATTACCCTCCCCCGCCTTGATTTGAGAAATTTTTAATTACCGAAAGTAAGAAAAATTGTGCTGTGCGACCAGTCACATCAGATTCACCCCGAGAAACACCTCTGGATCCGCCCTTGATTTATATAGTGAACCATACTAGTGGTCTTTACATTTTTCGTTAACCTTACTCTAGATTTTCACTAGCTTATTTCATTTTTATAGGATTTAGAAAAAAAATTTCAATTTGAAAAACTTTTTCTTTTAGCTCGTGAAGGCTGAAGATGCCGATGGCCTGTTCTCCACTGCCCGAGTGAACATCCGTGTAACTGATATTAACGACAAAAATCCAGAATTCACCGGGACTCCTTATGTTTTTCAAGTTCGTGAAGGTGAAGCGAATTTACCTGTTGGCATGGTGCATGCTGAAGATGCCGACGAAGGACAAAACGCCGTCGTTTATTATTCTTTACCAAGTGATGTACCATTTGTGATTGATACGATGACTGGCGAAATACGAACAAAACAACCGCTTGATTATGAAAAAGACAGGGTATTTTTCTTTTTAATATATTTCCTAAATTTATTATAAAATTTATTTTAATTTCTTTATCTTATCGTAGGAGTATAAAATCGTTGTTACTGCAAAAGATGGAGCCGCTGATCTTCGAATTGCAACAGCAACTGTTACAATCCAGGTTATGGATGTTGATGATGAAGTTCCAAAATTTAAAATGACTAGTTATGAAGCCCGTGTTCCGGAAAATGTACCAGATGTTATCGTCACTCGTGTAAAGGTAATAAATAGTAAAGACATTATTTAATTTGTATTTGATTATCCGGACGGCTCTTATTCTTAATTAATCCACGTTTCTACTGTTTTAGTTTACAAAATTCTTTACTTTCATCTATTGAATAAATCAATAATAATTTTCAATTTACGATAAATATGCATGTCCTACAATTTCTCACATCACTAGCATATATTATTAATAATGCATTTTTTAGGCTGAGGATCCAGATACAAATCCAAAAATAACATATATTATAAAACAAGGCCCCAGCGATCTTTTTACTATAGATCCCAAAACTGGAGTGATCAGAACATCAAGAGGTCTTGATTATGAAAGAGAAAGTCAATATATATTGATGATAGGAACACTTGAAAATGGTGGATATGAACCTGGAGCTACAACACGAGTTATTGTCAACGTTGAGGTGAGAGAACTATTATTAAAGCAATCACCTTTTGAATTATATTTTTTTATTTATATATTTATTTTATTTTCAGGATCGAAATGATATTCCTCCCGTCTTTACAACAGTACCACAACCCGTAACTATTGCTGACGATGTTCCAGTCGGTACTCCAGTCACTAGCCTTATTGCTACCGACTCAGATGGAACCTCCCCTGGAAATAAGGTAATTATTAATTTCACTTATTTTTTTTAAGATTAAACAATATACAATTGTCATGAATTTATCAAACTTCCTTCCACGTGTTTTTTTTTTTTTTTTGGAATATTCTCTTTCCAAATTTAAATTTATGTACAGTCTTATCCATTTGGCCTGTAAATTTTATAGCAATATATATATATATATATATATATATATATATATATATATATATATATATATATATATATGTTCTGGAAGGTTTCCGCCACCGGATGTATGCAAAGATAAGTTTTCTCGGGTTAAGTCGCGTCAATCTAAACCGAACACAATTACACACACCCAACCTTCCTCCAGCTCTCAGAGATCAATCCACGCCTCTGAGTCATCCACCATATTGACCTGAGGACCAGGAAGACTGCAACCCCGTAAACAATCCCCCCCTCCACCATTACCTCCTAACTTCCTTCTCTTGAAAATGGCTCCAAAAGGAGAGCCGAAACGTCTAGTAAATCTCAGCACCCCACGCGACTTAACCCGAGAAAACTTATCTTTGCCTATATATATATATATATATATATATATATATATATATATATATATATTTTTTTTTTACACTCACACTTTTTTCTCATTCACACTCACATCACACACATATCCACACAGTCTCTTCGGCAACTTAGGCCATATAAGACGATAACCGTTATTATGAATATATATATTGGGGTCCATGCATTCTTATTTAAGCCATTTTGTATCCAAATGGCTTAAATAAAATCCTCGGACTGCCTGGGGTCTGAACCCTCAACCCTTGGTATAAAAGGCAGGCGCGCTACCAACTACGCCAAGCCTGAGGGCACAAAGCGATATATTAAGAGATTATATAAGATTCACAACTTTTATTGGTATAATATCTTTTTAAGATACAAACCATTTTGCGTATACTTAAAATACAAATTTGAAGGTTCACAACAATACCTTGATTGTTTTCAACATAGATTATACAGTGATAACTCGAGATACTTGTTTAATTCGTTCCGTAACCTTACTCGTATGTCAAATGAGTTAGGCAAGTGTCAATAAATAGCTCCGATGCACGACCAGTTGCAACTTTTTCGCAGCTGGCCCTTCCTCGTATCTCAAATTGCACTCGTATTTCAAAACAAAACTTGGCTCGCCCGACAGCTCGTATATCAAATAACTCGTATGTTAGGCACTCGTATCTCGAGGTACCACTGTATTTAAATATGTAAAGAAAATAATGGCAGCTAGATATTATTTTATTTATTAGGACTTATATTTCGGTCTTGGTTAAGACCATCCTCAGAGCTTGATGGTCTTAACCAAGACCGAAACGTCAGCATAGAAGTCCTAATAAATGAAATAGTGCCATTCTTTTCTTTACACATTAACGATTATCCAGGTATAAAATCCACATCTTGTATTATCCGAAAATTATTTGTTATTTAGGTACTCTATGAACTAGTGGGTCGCGGAAAGGCCACTAAATATTTCCAAATAGATCCTGATACAGGAACTATCAGTGTTAAAGATGATCTTCGTCGAGAGGCTACTACAGAATACGAGGTAACTTTCTTTAATATTCTTATTTATTATTATCAAATTAATTTTTTTTTCTTTCATTTCTAGCTTGATGTGAAAGCTTACGATCTGGGAGAACCTCGTCTCTCTTCAATAGCTACTCTGGCACTTTTCATTAAACATGTCGCTTCACATACACCAGAAATCGGCGTTGGATTTGCAGAGGATCTTTACACTGTTGAAATAAATGAAAATGTGAAACCAGGAAGTCTAGTCAAAGCGTTATCTATTATCACCCAAGGACCAAGAACTTACTCGCCTCTCACTCTCAAATGCGAAATTACATCAGGAAATGAAGATGGTAAGTAATTTAACAAATTAAATCAAATTGGATGAAATAATTTAATTCCCCCTTCTTTTTAAGATTTATGATGAATGAAGAAAAAGAATAGTAGGTATTTATTATTTCGTTTTATTGAGGTTCACTATGCTGTCGTTTTCATCTTGGTCAAGACCATCTTCAGAGCTTGTCAGTAGGTATACAAAGAAATTTTAACTCATATATGACACAAGTATTTAAAAGAAATAAATTATGTATAATTTATAGCTAATTTATTCATATTATATTGGGTCTATTACAAGTATTATATAATTTATACATGATTTATTCTTATTATATGGTCGTGTCATTTACTGATAATTTCCTTGTATATCTATACTGACAGGCCAGAAGCTCTGAAGATGGTCTTGACCAAGACCGGAACATCAACATAGTGGGCCTGAATAAAGCGAAATAATAAATAGGTGCTATTTTTTTTTTTACATTCATAAATTTTTAATCCATTTATTTTTTATCTTAATCTTATATCTATCTTTCATTAGCATTGACATTTTAAAGAAAAATATTAAGAAATCCAAATAAGTAATAGATTAATTTTTTGCCTAATATAATTTATTTGAGTTAATTAACGTTTCGGGATCTATACGCCATTCAGATGCGGTCCTAAGATTTCAGTTTGGGGAAGGCTCAAAATTTTGGGATTAGTCAGGGTGACGAAAATTTGTTCGATTATATGGAGGGGGGGAGAGAAGACTTGATTGTCTAAATTAATTTCATGATTTAGAAATTTTAAAAATTCATTACTATTAAATTATATATATTTAAATATCAAATCAAATTTTATATGAAATTTTTTTTTTTCAATGGGGACGGCCGGGCTACTTTGGATCTCCCTTGCGACCGTCCCTCTCTTGAGGACCTTAATTAACAATAATTAGACCTCATTAGATTTGGTAAATTATAAGGTGGGCAAAAGGGGGCTCCCTCCCCTGGAAAATTCGAAATATAATTCTAATAGAGAAAAAATAATATATATTTCCATTTCTCAAAAAAAAAAAAAAAAAAAAAACACTTAACCTCCCCCCCTGCAAAAATTCTTGCTTATTTAAATTTATATTTCTCTACAAAAAGAGGAAATAACAGAAGAAAATCTAACAATAGCTTTATTTTTTAAAGCCTAATTTTTATGATTCAATTCCTGGGTGGCCAATCATGGTCACGCCCGAAAAGTTAACAGCGGTTAAATAAAATAACTGTTATTTTTTTATTTGGATTCCTTTCAACTTTGTGACTTTCCTCCCATATTTTTTTCTCAATTATTTTGAAATCATGATGTCTAAACAAAGTGCAACCACCAACGCCCAAGACCTACAATACTATAATTATTCTACTTTTAGTTAATAAATCTTCATCTTTGTTCCAAATTTTTTTTGTTCAAAAGTATGGTAATTAAACTACTCAAATATAATATATTTTATTATTATTTTAAAGGTCTTTTTGTTTCCAACATTTCCAATGAAAGACAGTGTGAAATCCGACTTGGCCTAGAAAAACATCTCGATTGTGAAGTGCGTGATCTTTATGGAACTTGAAGTGTCTCTACAAATGCCTATGGGATTGGCAAATAATAGGCGAAAAACACGTTTAAATATTCATGTTCGTGATGTAAATGATAATTCACCTGAGTTTGTAATTCCCATTGGCGCGCTTGCTTCTCGAGGAGAAAATATTTCCGCTTCAATTACAGCTGGCGCTCCTATTGGAACGCCTGTAATTCAAATTAAGGTATGATATCATATTGTAGGCTATTTTATTGTTACTTGAATTCTCCTAAATATAAATTCTCTTTTCAGGCGGAAGATAAAGATCGTGGTAAACATGATTAAATTGTTTATTCACTGCAAAAGGAAATCAGAAAGTGATTGATAAGCATTGATGGTACAGGATTGGTTCGAACGAAAAGTCTCTTTCAGATCTCGCTGATCAATCGGTTCCTTGTAGACTAACAATTGAAGCCAGAGACAATCCTGATAGGCCAGTGGAACAAAAACCATATCACTTCTGTTCCTCTTGTGGTAAATAATGTTTCTTACTTATAAACCTTTTGATAAAAACATTTTTCTATGAGGACCAACTTGATTAAAGGAACTCAGGGGGACACATATTGAATTTTTTGTGATTTAATTTATTGAGTATTTTACATAATAGAATGCTTTTTTTATTACGATTAATTCAATTTTTTTATAGAAAATGCAAAAAATATCTATTATAAAAATTGTAATTTTATTTTAAATCTAAAAATGTAAAAATCATTAATAACCAACGGATAATAATTAAATCAAATGCTGACAAAGTAAAAACTAAATTTCTTATTTA
>JAKCPI010008511.1:0-13042 GCA_023213315.1 Euborellia annulipes | reverse complement strand
AGTGCTCTAAAGCTACTCTTATTTTGCATTTTCAAGAATTTTTTAAGGTGCAATCCTTAAAAATATGCGGTGTGTGTATGCAAATTTTTTAAGTTTCAGCATATCAGAGTCATTTAGGCGTGCCGCAAACGACGGAAGTTTAGAAAAATCGGAGGTTATAAAGTTCTTTCACACTTTTGGTTTTCCCTATGTGGTATCACTACATCATCCTTAATTGCACAAATATTCAAACCTATTTGATATTCTATAGTTCTTTGGATTTCCAAAATCATTCATTCTTTAGTGTTTATTATAATGATATGTAAAAACTATCCCAGATTATTCTATGAGCAAAGCGCCTAAAGATAGGCGGCCAAAGTGTTTTTTTAAACATTTTGTTAATAATTTCGTTAATAATCGGCAGATTATGACAAATGAGCTGTTTTTTGGAAAGCCAAAAAATAATAGAATAATCGTAAATATATATTTGCATTTAGGGATGGTAAAAATTTTCAAAAAAACTTAAATAGTTCGATTTTTCTTTTCACAGCGCATCCGGTAAACTGAAACTTTTATATTTATATGTATGATAAATATCTGCATAATTTTTAAGGGTATGCCAAAAAAACCTTGAAAATTCAAAAAATGGAAAAATCCATTTTTAAACACAAAAAATTGCTTTTTCTCAAATATAAACTCTGCACGATGGAAGATTTAACTATATCCCAAAATTTTCGTATAAAAAACGCACTTTAAGATTCACTAACCAGAGTATATTGAAGAAAACATGTCGACCAGTATTATCATTAAACCATCGAATTTTTAAAGAACAAGTAATAATGAAATTAATATTTTGAAAATTTGATTTCTGTAGCCTTCTCCTTACCTAGTACATGTCTGGCTAGATTTTCTAAACTAATTACTCAAATGGGATATATTTCACTTTGAAATAATATATGAAACAATAATCTCTGTGGTAAAATTTTTAAAAATGACTAATAAAATGTTTTAGATTCACAGTCATTAACTAAATAATGTACAAAAATTGATCAGTTATTTAGTTCTAGTTTTAGAGAATATTTTTCTTTTTATACTCAATGAGAAAATTAAATTAAATATTATTAAAGTCAAGTTCTATTATTTAAAATTTTACTCTACTGAAAATTTTCCCATTAGTCGATGAGAGAATTTATTTATTTATTATGAAACTGAGAAGTGATATCTGTATTTTATTTTGATCAATAAATTTATTTAGAAATATATGATATGGAATTTAACTGAAGAATAATTTTGATGAATTCTAGGCGTTTTTTTTCGCGTGTGAAAATTTAAGGAATAATTAAATATAAAATTATTTTAATCTGGGGGGAAATTTATATTTCTATAAAATTTCTTACGTATACGAATCTGGGAATGCTGTGATTTCTAACATTGTTGACTTCTAGATTTTATTTAGTTTCACTGAAATTTTGAATTTATTATTAATTTTTTTCTTTTCCGTCTTAGGATTATGCGAAAGTTGAGACCTGAATTTAATCAAATATATCTTGTTTATCGAGGAGGAGATTGGTAAGAAATCTCTTATTATTTTATTATTAGTACATTTTAAAATTCACTCACACGTAAGACGCGGCAATATATAGCAATAATTACAGCGTATAATACGGCATTTTATTTTATATGACTCTATTTTGATTGATATTCAATTAATAACAGTTAATTATTTTTTAATTCTTACATTTAAATTAAAATAAAAACAAATAAAAACTTACTTTTTACTGATATGAGTTTGTATTTGATTGGGGGAGAAAATTGCCCTGGAGTCGAGCCAGGATTCCCCAGTTTCTCGGTGAAAGGCAGTCTACCTTTTAGGGGAGTTGGAGCTGGCAGATCAGGCAGCAAACTCAAATTTGTTATGTTAAACGATATATTGACTGGCTTGTTTACGGTGTATTTGAGCGTTTTCGGTTCCGTCTTTAAAATCAAACCAAACCCCCCCCCCCCTATTCAAAAAGCACTTCATACTTTCTCTCTATAGCCAGATAGGGAACCCTTATTTTCTATTTCTTTTTATAAAATTTTTTTATTTAATCATTTTCATTTATGTTTTTATTTTAAAATGTTGGTGCAGCATAGCTACAAATAGTCATCATAAAGTCTCACAAATTGATGTTAAAATTAAAAAAAAAATAATTATTTCCTAAAATATTTAGATGAGCCCAACGGGAAGCAAGGTTATTGCCCGGAAGGCATTTGTTATTTTTACATGAATTTAAAATGCAAGAAAATAATTTAAAACAACCTAATTTTAACACACAAAGTTTATTTTTTAAATTATAATTGGTTATTGCAACAGTAGTTTCAGTAATAAGTGAGTACTAAATCTAAAAGTATATCGTGACTTCTAGGAACTTTTCCTTTTTTAGTTTTTCTTTTATTTACGATTCACTATTATAACCGTGGTTCAGAGGTTGAGGATGAGAGTCAGAATGCTATGAAGAGCATTGCAGACACCTTACTTGGGCTTGGCAAGTTGGCAAAAGAGTATCCCAACAAGGATCCAGCTTTCTCTCCCAACGCTCAATTTGTGCTCTTTTGAAAATCTTAGCCCTGGGCTTCGTGTAGAGGTTATCGTACTAACCTCGTATGCAAAGTCGCGGGTTCGGGCCCCAGGCAGTCCGATGATTTTATTTAAGCCATTTGGATACCAAATGGCTTAAATAAGAATACCTGGACCCCAAAATATATAATTATTAATACAACGGTTATCGTAAAAAATTTATATATTTTAGGTTACCGAAAGAACTGTGTGAATGTGAGTGTGAATGGAAAAAAGTGTGAATGTTTAAAAAAAAAAAGCGGAAACACTTCATATCTTACCGAACCACAAGATATTCAAAGAACTAGAATGTTTTAGAAAACAATAAGAACATCTGATATCAATTTCCCAAAAACAAACAGAAGTGCTCATTTATGATGCAAAATTTCCTCCAATAAACTCTCCAATGACGGCCCACAGTATAACATCGATATTTATAATAATTTTTATTTTGTTACTTTTACATCATTCATTGCCACTAAAATTGAAAAGATAAAACACGGTTTAACCATTTCATACATACAATGGCAAAAAATCGAGTGGGCCAACCTGCCCCGTCATTTTTGGGCCAACCTGCCCCATCGTCATATTTGAAACAATTTTTATCCCGCACAAATCCCGTTGATGTTTTTTTAATTAAAATGCCATGGAGAAATAATCCTAATACTCTAACCTTTAAACACAGTGCTCCCTTTTTATCCTCGAAGTAACCAAAAGAAAAGTAGATAAAACAAATTTTATTTAACTAATGAAAATTTACTCCAAGGTGCAAAAAACGAATAAATGATCCTAGCTCATGCGAATTTACTCCGATCCTTATAGTTGTTTTGGCCGAAGGTGTGTGTGGCAGTGCTATTAACCTTCATTCTGATCCGTATCACAATCACGTCCAATTATTCTCGCGAAATATCGCGACAGACGACCCCCTTGCCCCCGTGTGGGCCAACTTAACCCCGGTCTCCCCTATATATCATATATAGGGTAAGAGAAAATAAAAATTCGACCTGGGAAATTCACATATTTTTCAACCACATTTAATTAGCCTATTAATGTATTAATTTAAATATAAAATTTAATTTTCAAAACATTTCAATTCAATGATTATAACCAATTAAATTTTCTACCGAAAATAATATTTAAAATTAGTCAAAAAATTATTTTAATTATAATATTTAGCACTTTAACTGAAAGCGATTATTCGGATCATAAACTTATAATAATACATTAAAAGTTGTTTATGCACATACTATTTATAAATTTATATATTTTTTTATAAATCTTTAATATAAAAGAAAAAATTTAAATACATGCACTATTTCTAGAAAAAAAAAAAAAAAAAAAATTAAACAAATTCAGCAGTTCCACAGTCAGAAAAGGTATGGTGGTTGGTTGACCCAGTTCTCTCATATCAAATTTATTATATAACTTATTTATTAAAACTTTATCGACGTTTGCGGAGTAGAAATCCCCCATCTTTAGGACAAAGATAATTTTAATACTTTATCTCTTCTTTAACTTTTTATTTTTTAATATTATTCAATCATCAGCCATTTTCTGAAGTCGTGTGATGTCTTGTCCCCTAAATGTCTTTAAGATTATAGGCCTAAATCAGTGGCGGATCCAGAGGTGTTTCTCGGGGGGGGGGGTAATCTGGAGTGACTGGTCGCACAGCACATAATTTTTTCTTAATTTCGGTAATTTAAAGGCGCATAATGTACTTGTTTGCCAGAATATAAATATAAATCAAATTTTTAAGTATTAATTTTTAAAACTTTACATTAAAAATACATTTTTTTTTTCGAAAAAAGTATTTTTTCAAATCTCAGGGGGGTAATTACCCCCTTTACCCCCCCCCCTGTATCCGCACTTGGCCTAAATATAATAATATCTTAAGATTTTCCTAATACGAATAAGTATCTTATAAAGATTAAATATATTAACCAACAATTGAGTAATATTATTTTTATTATTAATATTATTATTTATTGTATAATAATACTTTTTTATCATAAGCACTTTTTTTCCATGTGCTGATCTTTCAAGATTTTGTTTATATAAATAACTCTTATAAAAGTATGGAAAACAATTAATGATTATCATAATTCATTTAATAATAACAAACAATTTAAAATTGCAAAAGACTAAAATGAGTCGATCTCTCAGCTCGTGATTATTTGAAAAGGACTAAAGAATTTATTCTTACACCCGTGTTATAGGTAATAATCCACTGGCGCAACCAGTAGAGGGGCCGAAAAAGGGTTGGTTCACCCATGCCGAACTTTTTCTTAATCAAAAGTGTTTTTAATTAGAAAATTAAGCCTGGATTATTTCACTTCACCCTCTAACTCTTTCATCCAACAACAACAGAAGTCTAAATGCTTGATAAAATTAAGGAAGAAGCTACGTAGATGAAGGCCATAGAAGCATCAGAAAAAACGCCATATCTCGAGTAACTCCTTGTGGTTATCATACACCTATTTATCAAATTTAATCCTCTGAATCTCAATATAACAGCTGGAAATTTTGAGGGAAATGTGAAGAAGTGAAATTTAAAAAAATGTCATCTGAGAGTCAAAGCTTAACTTAGGATATTGATTGAGGCTTCTTATAATTTTACCTGTTTTACGATTTTCTCTTCCTAACAAATTAATGAAATAAGCTCACTGATATTCCTTATTAAACTAGTTAATTGCAAGACATAATTATTTTCTAAGATGATACAGTTCTAATCCCACTTGCCCAGAAAATCTTGTTTAAATCTCTGGCGAAAGAAAAATTAAAAAAAAAACTTAAAACTTTATTTTTTTAAATCTTTAATTGTTTGGGCTAGAAATTAATAAATAGGAGAGAAGGCCACCGCCTGTTTATTCACAATCAAGGGCGGATACTAGGAGAGGGGGTAAAGGGGATAATTACCCCCCCCCCCCCCCCCCCCCCCCCCCGAGATGTGAGAAAAATATTTTTTTTTTCGAATTAAATTTTATTTTTAATATAAAATTTTAAAAATTCATACTTAAAAATTTTACTTGTATATATATATCGGGTAAACAAGTACAAAATGCACCTTTAAATTACCGAAACTAAGAGAAAATTGTGTCCTGTGCGATCAGTCACAACAGATTACCCTCCCCGAGAAATTCCTCTGGATCCGCTCTTGTTCACAATATGGACCGTTTATTTTGAAAGTGATTTAAGTCCATTTTCTATTGTTTCGAGAAAATGAAAGGTTAACATATCTGTTTATTAAAAAATCTATTTACCAACCAATTTTCAATTGTACAAAACATGGGAATTTTTTAAGATATTTACCACTAGCTAGTTATACATAGAAAATTTACATTAATTTAAGCATAAATTATGTGATATCTCATTAAAAAAAAAAAATGGACTTACACCACTTTCAAAATAAACGGTCCATATAAACTATTTATTTGCAAGAGATACCTTATACCAGTGGTTCCCAACCGTGCCCCGCACCCAAGGTCCCGAGAATGGGTCCGCGAGATATTTAGTAAAAAATAAAATAAAGAGGCGAAAAAAAAGTTTTGCTAAAAAAAAGGTCAAATGATTAAAATGAAAGCGGCAAAATTTTCCGTAGATCGGAAAAAATTAAGCTTTGCCAAAAAAAGGTCAAATGATTTTCACGCAAGGGAAAAAAAATTTGCCCCAGGGTGGAAAAAAATTTCGATTTGATAGGGAAAAAAAAGGAAGGGTGCCGCTAGTATGTAATATTATTCCCAACGCACCTTTGGGGTGCCGTGGACCTCAAAAGGTTGGGAAACGCTGCCTTATACACTATTTATTTGCAAATAAATATTTGCAAGACACCATATATACTATTTACTTGCATATAAATAGTGTATATGGTGGATAAACAGTCGCTGGTCTTTTCTCCTATTTATCCACTTTATTTTTTTTGCACACTGAGGTATTTTTAAAGACATTAACTAAAACACAGACTACATTAACACCCCTAATTTTCAAAGGACTTAATTTATTAATCCAAAAATTTTTTTTTATTAAACACGTTCAATTTGAGAAATATTCGGGGTACGTTTGAATTTTTTAACCCAAGATATTAATTCAAATATACACATTTTGGTCGCACTCATGACTATATAACCAGGGACGTAGCTCTATTGTTGCAATTGGTGTACCGCACTAGAGTCCCCGAATGAGGACCTTAATCCCGTTTGACAATCGGAGTTATTTGGTCAATCTGAACCAAGGCTTCGAGAGAGTCTGTGAGCCTAAAAAAAAACTTGGGAAACTCCACTGATCTGCTTTCGGTCTCATCTATAATTTCCTATGCAGATTGTGAAAATAATGAAATTAACAAGACAAAGACAGAATAAAATACTAAAATAATTTTTTTTTTATATAAATGCCTCACCTGTTCTGTAAAAATATCTGTACCCCTCTCTGGTTGTTTCTTTTTATTAAACACTCTTTAAAGAAGGCTTCAATAGACTTGATAGGACAAGGTTTTTTAACTGTAAATGTCAAACCTTCACCCAAGTAACAAATATTCAATTCAAAGGTCATTCAATCTTTATAATTTGTTCTAATTTCATTCATTCCACGCGGAAATTTCTTTGTCTTAGAGTAAGATTACCCACAAGAAAATTCGAATCGTACATTTTTCAAGATATCCATAACATAGATTATTTTGAATTTTCAATTTTCCGAACAAAGGATTTAAAAGTTTTATTTTATTCAAATTTCAGGAGAGAGTTTTATTACCTCACATCATAAAAATTTTAATAATAAAGATTAATTATTAAATTATTATGCCGTTTACAAGCAAGACCCTCAAAGTAGGAGAGGGGATAGGTTTCTAACCTGGAGTCCCGGAAATAGGGGGTCCACAGTTGTGAGATAAAAAACTGAATAAATTAATATAAGAAGGAAGAGAGCTTTTTGAATTCATCAACTCGAAAGAAATAAGTTCAAATCCAGTTTATGACAAACATAAATGATTTCTCTTGACCAGAAACCCACCCAAAATATTAGTGACAATTTATTGATTTAAGATAAAATATACTCGTACAAATAATAATTCTGTCCTTCTAAAAAAATTATTTGGGCGAAGTTTGACCAAGGAGCATGGGCGTAGCCAAGTGGGGGGGATGAGGGAGCCTCTCCTCCCTCAGGTTAATTCGAACTGGAAAAATCAAGATTGACAAAATTGGTTTATTCAAAATTAATAAATTTTTCTTTTAATTTTTAATTTAAAATTTTAACATCACAGACGAAACAGTGCAAAAAATTATAATCGGTACGAAGCGTAGGATTACTATACTTCTGGAAAGGTGCAGATGGATATATTAATCAAATAATAATATATATAAAATATTTTGGATAAATATCAAATATCGCTCAGGGGCCCACATATTGTGGGTACGTGGATGGCGACCACGAGCTGCCCGAGCTGGGACAGGCATTCCTTCTGTTCTTAGTATGCCTCTCTCTTCCTTCTTCTTTTCAACAGGCGTCAGACCGTGAGACGGGCCGGCCTATTCTATCCTTCTCTGTAGCAAGTGGTATTAGAGGGTATTGGAGGGAAAGAGTGAGGACCGTCGACCCCGCATCGCGGTAATAAGGCGAGGATGGATAGATATCAAATAATTTATCACAATAATTAGAGCAATTAAAAATATTTTATTTTCAGGATTTTGTTGGATCTGACGATCAGACTGCAGTACATTGGTTTCGGTCGATTTTTCAACCATCAACTGTAAATAACATTAAAACAGAGTAAGGCATACATGACTACATCAATCATTTACAACAAATGATAAACCCTTAGGAATATAAACAAACGAAACTTCGGCCCAATAAAATAATTATAGAAAAAAATTTGGCTGCCAGTCTCTGTTTTTGCAACTCTTCCTTGATAAAATAAACAAATTTCACTTATCCTCAATATTTCATAAAATAATCAGATTAAAAATTATTATTTTAATAAATAACATATATAATTAGTGTCAATACGATGTTCTGAGCAAAAGCCTTTCGCTTGTGAATATATTGATAATGTTTCATTATAGTTAACACACATATTTTTATTAAAGCTTTTATGGTTTGTATTATTATTATTATGGGAGTTTTTAATTATAGAATACATTTTGTTATTAATTATTTATTTAAAATATTCATATTGAACAACGTTTCGACTGCTTATTCTGCAGCCGTTAAGTACTGTGCACTTGTCCGACTCAAGTGAACTATATAAATAATTAATACAAAATGTTGTCTATAATTAAAAACTCCCACTAATAACACATATATTTATAAGCGGGAGATTTTTGATTCCGAGCACCGTATGAAATTAAAATTTACATTAGGCCTATAATCATTTTTAATCTCTCTTTTTTGACTAAATATAGGGTAAGTGAAATTTGTTTATTTTCCTAAGGGTTTATCATGTGTAGTAAATGATTGATGTAGTTGAGGTCTTACTCTGTTTTAAAGTTATTTATTTTCCAGACCTGATGATGGTTGAAAAAAATCTACCTAAGCCAATGTAGTGCAGTCTGGTCGCCAATCGAATAAAATCTTGAAAATAAAATAATTTTATTTTAACTGGTATAAATATATGGCGCCTTCATCTGCATCTTTCCAGAAGTTGATTTCTTGAAGATTTACTTTTATTATTTGATTTTTATTTCCTATTGTACCATCATCTGCATGTGTATTGAGACTAACGCACAGGATTTAGGCAACCCAAATCACAGACGCCTGTATTGGGCAGACCTAGGGATAATTTTTATTTTGATATAAATTGAGAATAGAATATAAAAAAAATATATATTAGGTGCTATAATATTACCGGACTACACTAAAGACTTCAAAAAAAAAATTATGGAATTTTGTGAAAAAGGTTCACATTGACAAGGTTCTGTCCAATACAGGCGTATGTCAGTTTGGTTGCCTAATTCCTGTACGTTAGTCTAAATACATATGCCGATACTGGTACATTTTCTATATTTTAAAGTAGTCAAATTAAAATTTCGCGAATGTTTTAATAATATTATATATTTCTAAAAATAATTATCTTTATTTAGTAAAAAAAAGGGGTTAAATAAAAATTGTATAAATTAATTTATTTTGGATGAAAAGAATGTGAATTATGGCAAATTGACTAAATTTAGTTGCAATTTTAGACCCTTCTTCTGAAAAATCTCTTCTTTATGTCTCTCTCTGTAGTCTGACTGGTTCAGACTCTTCCAGGACCCTCACTGCTAAACTAACGTAATTTTAAAAATATTTTTATGGAATTCTATTATATTATGAAGTTAAATAAAAGAGCGATTTTTGATCTGGCCAAATATCTATTTAAACCTGTGTCAACTGTTTCGGAGACTATGCGTCATCTTCATGACAAAGGATGTTTCATGCTTCCGACAATAGTGATAATTTACTAATGATGCATATGAATCAGGGATTGGAAAAATACTCTGAGTGGATTTTAAGTTGATTTCATCTCTTTCTGTTATATGCGAAGATTTTTTCCAAGAAAATTCCATTTATACAGGCGCGGATCTACGTCCCCCCCCCCCACACACAATTTTAAAAACAAGAAATGCTTTTTCACATTAAACCATTTTAAATGTAAATTGAGTTTCCAATGTATAAAAATGATCCATTTTCTACGAGGCCTCCCTTGTCCAAATAAAATAAAAACCTACGTCGCTTTGTTTTTAGATAGATAATATGAGGTGGGGTGCTGGTGCATCGCCTACCCCCTCCTCCCCCCTCAAAATGTTTTTTTCTTACTTTCTGTTACTCAGAATTTTTTATAACAAGTTGATGATATTATCCTGGAAACAAATATTTTCTCGACTCAGCTTCGATTACTAATAGTAAACTTTCATATGAATAAAAACAAGTTCTGATGCAGCTGGCCAAATGAACTTTTGTCCAAGGCCATTAATTAAATTTTAAATGAAGAAGAATAAAAACAATAATCTTTCAAAGGTGTCCTCTTTTTTATTAAAGAAAATTTTTTTTTTGAGGACATTTTAAAAGAATAGAAATATTAAATTTATGTGAGATTTCACTGGGTGATAGAAATATTTGGATTTCCAACTCAATATATTTCTCATCAGGAGTTACGACTTACCCCCCCCCTCTTCCCCTCTGTCGTATGTAACTCCTGATGATTACGACGGGGGGGGGTAGAGTTGTCGTAAGTATGATGATGGGCTAATAATCTGAAATATATTGAGTTAGAAATCAAAATATTTCTTTCATTTAAAACCTCACATAAATATTTTCATTTATTAATATGTTTCACCCCTAAAACCTACACCACTTTCCCCCTCCAACATTTTAAAAGGAATAAAAATAATTTAGTTTTTTCAATTAAATTTTTCCCTTTTTATTAATTCTCTTAATTTTTTTCCAGGTGTGGGTCAACCAACCACTCCAGAAGAACTTCCCATTATCGGCGACCCTTCTTCAGATATTTCCCTTGAGTTGACATTCCCAAAGGCAAACCTCTTTTCATCCTAAACCGAAAGAAATTACAACTGGTGGCTCCACTTGATAGGGATGAAGAAAATATTTCACATGTTATATTTCAGGTAATAACTCTTTATATATATATATATATATTATCTATTAAGTTCATAATCAAAACTAGATTTAGCAAGTATATCTTTTTTTGATAACCCTCCCTCTTTTCGCTTTTTATTTATAAGTGGTCCCGCAACGGACATGTTTTTCAATTTAACATGTTATACGTCGTTCCTTTAAAAGTTTTCCTTGTACCGTTCTCATGAAACGGAAAAAATACATCAAGTAAGCCTACTAAAATAAATTTCAAACCTTGAGAAAAAAAATATCACTTCATTGAGACAAAGCGTTTAATGATACAAACAGAGGCGTACCGAGACAGGCCTGGGGCGTCACTAGAAGAGGGGGCCTATATACATTTTGTACAAGAGGTGTATATTGAATTTTTTCGGGTTGGGGGGGGGGGGGCGAACTCATTTTTAAATATCCCTCTCCTCCAAGCACAAAAATATTTTAAAAATACCGTATAGCCCTGAACCCCAGAGGCCCCGGCCCTCTCAAAGACAAATTTTCATTAATTTTTTTTTAATCTATATTTTTCGGTTTTTACTTGAGCCCCGAGGCCTCTCAAAGTCAAATATTTGGGGGCCTATGCCGGCTCGGGGCCTTGGGTGGACCGCCCTCGCCTCCCCCTCGGTACGCCTCTGGATACAAATGCAATTTTATAATTTTTATTTTTTTTATATGATTTCATTTTTTAGTCTTTCATTGTAATGATGATCCCTTATGGTAACCGAAACGTTTGCACTGAATAACATGTAAAGTTGATCTAATTAAAAAGCTGGGTTCATTCCTCCAGACTCTATTTTTATAAGTAGTGAGTGCAAGAAAAGTCACCTAAAAAGCCTAATATTTTTAGCTAAGTAGTCAGTAAAAAAGTCTGTTTTCAATAAAAAAAAGTCTATCACTTATACTGATTAAAGATAAAGTATATGAAATATATACAGTAGATGAGGGTAAAAACAAGGCAAAGGGCTTTAGAATTTAATTAAAACTAAAAAAATATTGGAAATTTTCAAGAAAATTAAAGAAAAAATTAAATATAAATAGGGAATTTTTAGTCAAATAAATCTCGTGTGACTGACCAACATTTTGTTATTTCATTTAATTTTTTTAAATTAAAATTCTAAAAGGATACCCAGAAGATTAATTTCCATAGGGATATTCAGCCTGAAAAATATAATTTGAGTATTGTTAACTATTTATAGATATTTCGATCCCAGTGAGATAAAATTACCTTTAGTACAGGTCTTTTATAAATCTTCACACATAGAAACACACTGAGATCGAAATGTACATACAAAATACTGATTATATATTACGGTTGAGGAGATTCATATGAAATTAAATTTCATCGAATTATATTTTGAAGCAAAACTTTTATAAGTATAATTTAAAAAAATATATATATATATTTATAAAAAAAGGCGTTATTCAAAATTTTAATTTTATAAGTCAGACATATCTTTAAAAGTCTCAAATTAAAAAAGTTTTAAAGTCTTTTTTGTGCTCTAGGGGGATCGTCCTCATATACCAAACGCCTTAATTATAGGCAATATACCTTTTAAAGCTTTTCAAAAGAAACTTCAACATAAAATATAATTATTATAAAATAATTTGACTTCTCTCTTGATTATTAATTTCATTATTAATAAGTAATAACAAATTTGAAATCGCCTATATTAGGAAAAAGAAAAAAAAATTATGTTTTCATTTAATTTGTCTGCGACTCCAGAAATTTCTTTAATTTCTTTCCTAATAGTTCCGGGATGACCGAGCTGGAGCTCGGTGGTTTTTCTTTTGATAAGATTGGAAAAAACTATATATATTATACGTCAGTAAAGTACTAATACTTGAAGTTATCCCAAAAGATAAATCTAGCTT
>JAKCPI010008509.1:0-55669 GCA_023213315.1 Euborellia annulipes | reverse complement strand
TAAAAATGTCGGAAATGTCATCTTGTGTTCTTGGGCCGACTGCGGGGCAGTTCAGTAATTTTCCTGGGCTGGTTCTTGCTGAAGCATTTGAAAAACCACTCGCCTTTTTCTTTTTTGTCTTCTTCGACCTTAAATACAGCATGATGTGGAATGTGATAAAGGCATCGGCTCTGTTTTCACTAGAGGAGATTTCGTCCGGATGTTTTGGCTCCTTGTATTCCTGGGTGAATTCGGAATGGGTCTTCCTTAGCTCTGGTTCATGTCGAATACAGTTTTCAAGTTGGAGGACATGCTTTGACTGCGATCGCCTCAGAATCGTTGCCCCACTTGTTGAAGATTATAAGGAAGCTCTTTCGATGTGCAAAACAGTGAAGTAGCCCGGGATATTTTATCAACTGTCTTGTACTTACCGAAGATAATCCATCCTATGGACGTTTTCATGGCGGAAGGAGTATTAGGGGGCCTTGTACAACTCCTGGTTGAACAATCTTCGCAAATATGTCAGCAGAGAGGAGAAGATCAATGCTTCCAGGTTGATGGAAGCCAGGATCAGCTAGACTTAGATCGGAGAGGTGGCTCCAAGAGTTGGCTTCGAGATGAGCCCTGGGAGAAACCTGAACTATTTGCTCAATAATATGGGCATTGCTGCTGATGTGACCTTGATTGGTTTGCATAGTAAAGTCAGCCAGACCTTGAGATTCGCTGGAAGACTTGCCGCCTAATCCTTGTATTTTCACGGTCCCTTCTTTCATGGTAAGTCCCGTGCGACGAAAACAGCTGGCTGTTATGTAGGAAGTATCAGAGCATGAATCAATCAAGGCACGGCAGAGGTGCTTTGTCCCAGTCTTATCTATTAATTCAACAAGCGCTGTTGGAAGTAATGTTGATGTTTGAGCGGTCTTGGCAAGGAGTGTGGTCCCTTCGTCTGGGTGAAGTAAGGTATGATGCCTCTTCTTACGATTTTAACCCCCCCTGGAGGTTTTTTTGGGGGGAAGGGGTATGAGGGGGGAGGATAGGGGGAGGATAGGGAGGCAGAATGGGCAGGATATGGACGTGCAATCTAAAAGCTCATGCCCAATGTGAAGACAGTTAGTGCATAAACCTTTTTCGTGCGCGAGATCAGTCCGCTGGCTGGGTGATAACTTGTCGAATTCGGGACACTGATATATGGAATGGCAGCCTTGGCAGGAGTTGCATACAAGAGGCGGTCTAGATTGATTTACCATTGTGAAAGGGTCTTGTATGTGTGGGGGGGAAAGATGAGATTTTAGTTGGATTCAATGAAATTGGCTTAGCTGGGGTATCCATTATCGTAGAGGCAAGTCTTGATAGGAACTTTAGTAACCTTTCATAGGAAGGGAACTCGACATCCTTCGTTTCGAGTAGCCATAGGCGACGGGTTTCGCAGTCCAGCTTTCTTTCGAGCACGTACATGATTATATCGTTCCAGTGTTCAACGGGTCGCTCTAACACCTTCAAAGAACGAAGACATTGATTTGTCGTGTCAATAAGGTGGCAGATGGCTCGTTGAGTTGTGGGAAGTTTTAATGCGGGTTGTGACAAGAGTTGCTCTATGAAGGCGTTGACAAGGTCCGGCTTTCTGTCGTATCGTTCTGCTAACGTATCCCACGCTTGCTTGTAGTTAGCATTGGTGATGGAAAATGATTTGATGAGTAGCGCTGCGTCACCGTGTAAGGCTCCCTTGAGATATTGTAGTTTCTGAGCATCCGTAAGCCCCTTATTTTCGTGAATGGCCGACAAGAAGAGATCCCTGAATTCTAGCCATTCGCTTACGCCACCTGAGAATTTGGGTAAGTCCAGCTTGGGTAGTCGAACGAGAGCTTGGTTCTGAGTTTCTGATGTCGTGCCGCTAGACCGTTCACTGATAATAGGAGGTTGCATCTGGTCTGTTAGTTCCTTACATGTGGAGCGGGCAACTCTTATCCGCGTCTTGAGGTTTCCAAGTTCGTCATTATGTTCTTGCAACACTCTAGGATCGAGGCTGCTAAAGTCAGAGATGATGTCACACAGTTCTGATTTGCATCTTGTGATGTCTTCTAATAATTCCTCACATGATTGGAAAGAGAGGGAAGCGGAGACAAGGAGGGCCTTCTCTACCTCGTTAATTTCTATTTTCAAAAGAGTTAGTCGATTTAGCGCTCTTTGAGTTAATTTAGACATTTCCAATTTATTTTCCGGTAAATCCGGCTCGAAGGACCAATTTAATGTAGGAAATTTACTTCTAAATTGTCTCAAAGGGTTAAGGGGAAAACGATATCAGCAAAAAAAAAAAATATATATATATATTTTTTATATTAACAAATTTATTGATTTATCAAAGTCAAATTATTTAAGTACAATAAGGGTGAAAAATAAAATAAAGTAATATATATAAAACAGCTAAAAAAACCAAAAAAAAAACAAACAAAAAATAATTTTTAAATAATTAAATGAAGTTGCTAATAAAAATTAATGTTGATGCATACGCAAATTTCGTAATGAATAATAGTAATATAATTTGGGATAATAGAAAGTATTACCTTGATAGATTAGAGATCCAAAAAAATAATGTGTGGCGGTGCGGAGAAGGCCGTAATGAGGGTTGAGAAGGCAAAAATATGGAGGAGGGGGGAAATATTACGATTAAAGCGATTGATTTCTGAGAGGCGCTGCTGGTGAATTGTTGCTGATACACGTTGATGTTGCAGAGCAGGGCTTTGGCTGTTTTTGGAGGCAGGGCTCCAGTATCGTATGCAGATGCGAGTTGAGGCGTAGGCGGTAGTGCGTGTGTGTGTGTATGTTTGTATGTGTCGCGAGGCTCAGGGTGAGCGCTTATGTTGTTGACTCGTTGGAGATTCAAGAGAGACTGGCTCCCCAGCGCAGCAGGTAGCCCAAATGGTCATGAGCCGAAGGGGTGGATTCGGGATCTTTCGGGGGTTGCTGGAATGTTCTGGAGGCTTCTGGACTCTTCTCGATGTTTCAAGGTGCATTGTCTTTGGAAGGGCCGGCTACTTGGGAGTTCGTTGCCCCGTCCGTAACAAAGGAGGCATAGAGGGGAAAGGGTGGTTGACCTTCTCAACACTTAACAAAAAAAATAAAGGACAAAAAATAAAGTTAAAAGTGAAAACATTGAATGTGTGAAAAAAAAAAAAAATAAAAATAAAATAGTAAAAATAATAAGGTTTAAGATTAAACACAGGGTGTAACAGGATAAAGTCGACAAACTCCGGGAGGTGATTGTAAACCTCGAACGCAACAAAAAAGTTCCTCTTCACTACGGTCTAAGTCAAAACCATTTGGTCGTTATTTCAATTTTTGTTTTTTCAGAAGGAGACGAGTTTTTTTCAAAAATACGGTCATATTTCCTAAACTATTGCCCGTACAGCAAATTTGAAAACACCGTCGGAAAGCTCATTAAATTTTCATAAAGAATATAGTGCGAGAAAAGATACCGGTTTTGATACGGTTACAATGGTCGACATTTAAAAAAATTTTAAATCGCTAAATTTTGAAAAGTTTTATTTTTCTCTTACAACAATATTTTTACTTTTTTCTTACCTCTATATATATGTTAATATATAGGAGAGAGAAAGTATTGGATTCATGTCGAAAATTCGATGTCGAGATTTTGATGGATCTTCACGTTTTGAGGTCCCCTGAATCCAAAAAAGTGGTTTTCGCGACATGGTCTGTCTGTGTGTCTGTATGTGTGTCTGTCTGTGTGTGTGTCTGTGAACAAAATATCTCAAGAACGAAAAGAGCTAGGAGGTTGAAATTTTATATTTAAGTTAGGCACCCCCATGGGACGTGACACGAAGCTTTTTAACAAAATCGACCAAAGAGTACTAGTACTTTACTGATGCACTTTTTCAGTTTTTTTTCGATTTTCTCTAAATTTGCTCCAACGATTTTTTTTTAAATTCAAAAATCAATTATTTTTTTTTAATTCTCTTTAAAATGTATATTCTTATTTTGTGATTGAAATCTTCTGAAGACCACTTTACTCCTGTACTACATAGAAAAGATAGGAGAAATGGTTGCCATGGTAACAAAATATAAATATTTTCCCATACTTATAAATTTTACATCTTGAAAATCGAATGTACCGTACTGTCGGAAACTAAATACATGTCGACACAAAAAATCTGGTGTGACAAGCACAGAACACAACTTTCGATTACCGAAGGTAAGAGAAAGTTGTGTGCTGTGCGCCAGTCACACCAGATTTTTTAAGCCTGAGTTTGGCAGATTTCACAAAAACTTCTCCTTTTAGTAAGATTTCTAATGGTATTCTCAGTTCTGCGATTATCATTCAATTTCCTGGAGAAATTCCACTTATAATGTTAAAAAACGTGAATATTTGCAGCAAAATCAAGGCCATTTTGAAGATTTTCATTAACTTACTCCCACTAAATTTATTGCAAGAGGTGAATTTCATAGTTGGATAATTGTTAAAAGAATGGCAGCTAGTTATTATATCATTTATTAGGCCCTCTCTATGCTGACGTTTCGGTCTTGGTTAAAGCCATCCTCAGAGCTTGCCTATATTGACAGCCCGCAAGCTGAGGATGATCTGATGTTTCGGTCTAGTTAGCCTAATAAATGAAATAATAATTGGAAAAAATAATTATGAAAAATAATTACTTTCAATCAGAAGACGGTTGACAAATAAATCCTTTCCCTTTACATACAAAAAAAAAAAACATCAATATTGTAATCTAACCCATAATAATCCCAAGGAAGTTATTTCAATGACCACTATTGAGATGAGCGACAAACTTCAAAAATTAGTTCAAAGACCTATTGAAATTCTCTGTATTAATACTTTTTCCTTTCTCTTCCCTATAATCTTATATGAAATATATAAAGAGAGAAAGTATTGCGATCATGTCGAAAATTCGATGTCGAGATTTTGATGGATATTTTTTTTGAAAATTAATTTCGCCGCAAGAAAAAGGAGTTTCATAAATTTTAAACACACCTGATATTTAAAAAAGCATTTAAAAAAATTAAAAGGGATCTTATTAGAAAGTTAATGTTATAAGGTCCCAAAATTCGCCACCACCTAAATGACAAATATTATTTTATTATATTTATAGATTCAGGCAGTTAGAGGTGTGCTTCCGTTGAAAAAAATAATCAAATTTGGTTTAATAACATTTTTTTATAGATTGTTTAATCAAAGTTTATTTTGCTGCCCCAGGAGCCATAGAATAGAAATTTTTCAAATAAATATAGACCTAGAGAGTAATTAAAGCTAAAATAGCCCCAAACGAAATTCAATGATTAAATTAGATATGCGTATATATTAACTCGCTATAAAAAAGGGAATTTACAATTTCAATAAACGAGGATCAAACTATAATATTATTGTTAAATAATTTTCGAGATTTATTTATTTGAATAAGAAATTAATATTCAATGAATTCGGACTGCTCAAGTTAGAGAAATATTTTAAAAAAATTGTGACTAGGTTTATTTGTTGGTGGGTTAAACTCCCCAAGGCCCCCAGGAATAGAACTAATTCTTTCCGGGCATCGGTGTGCTACCCTCTGGGTTCGATTCCCGGGAGCAGTGGCGTCATTTGGGAGGGGGGCAGGTGGCATTTGCCCCCCCCCCCCCCAAGGGCTTTGATTTTTATAAAATTCTATATTATTCTAAATAAATTATTTCAAAATTTATCAACGAGTATATAGGACCCTGTTACGCATTAGTGTGCCAAAAAAATTAAAAATTGAGTTAAGCACGGAATATTGTTTCAAATGCTATAATTAATAGTATTTTTTATAAAATATGTCCTAAAAAAATTTATATTTAACTATCCCGGGGCCTTAAAAGGGAGTTCCAAATGGAATTCCTTAATTAAAAAAAAAAAAAAAAAATGTTACTTGCAAAATTGACAAAAAAAAATTATATATAATCTAATCAAAACAAAAAACTTTAATGTTAATTTTCTCAAAACTCGGTAGCTGGCGCTTGACACACTAAAGCGTAACAGGGTCCATATATAAACTGTACAAAATTAAACAATTAATTAAATTAGATATATTTTGGCCAAATTTGAGTACCTATTTGTAAGTAAATTTTAAGAAAAAAAAGTTTGTCCCCCCCCAAGAAAAAGTTGAAATGACGCCACTGCTCGGGAGCCTTGGCGTATTTGGCCCACCAACAAATACATGTAAGCATATTCACAAATTTTTTAAAATATTATTTAAAACGGGCCCACAAAAAGCAGATATTGCCGCTAGTATGAAATATACAGAATTTGTCGGTATAGCCTACTCCTCTGAATGAATCTATAAGAAAGTGTGGAAAACAAGGGAGGTCAATTGATAGAAAAGAAAAGTGAACTTAAAACAACGAAAATAGGCCAAGAAAAAATTACAATTATAATATAATTTAAAACAAGGGAAGGTAAAAAAATAAATTCAATAAGTCGCAAAATTCTGGAGATCCCTCCACCCTAGCAGTTATTTTACTATTCCATAATCCTAATAATGATAACAAGTTGTAATCGCGAAAATAATAAAAAAATTCATGAATCTTTGATTTCTTTTTATCACTCTTAAAAGTTTTATTCAATCAAAATTATATAGCCTTATTTATAACCTTCCCTTCCCTTTAAATAAAAGTCTTAAATGTCAATTCGTCAAGAAAATATTATCAAAGAATAATAAAAAAAACTCATGAATCTTTGATATATATACCTGGTATACCCATAAAGTATATGCAGTATATAATTGAAGGGGTAGGGTGAAGATAGTCCTAACCCACAAATAAATTTATATAGTTCTTAGATATTTAAATTTTAAAAACAAAAACAAATGGGAAGTTTGTTTTTTTGCTACTGTCAGAGCCGATGTGCTGAAAAGTCGGTTTTGTCATAATTGTGGGTAAGCACTATCTGCAGCCGACCCCTTCAAAACTGATGTCATAATTTTATATTAATCGCAGGGTTTTAACTGATAGAAGAGCATCGTCCAAGAAATTTGTATATATTAATATATTAATATATACAATAGGGTGGGCGCAAAAAACAAAATTTTTTAATTTCTTTCGGCCGAACCTCCTAAACGTTGTCTTTTGGCTAGAAAATGATAATGCCAAAGTTTTAGCTAAATTGGGTAACGTTGACCCGTGCCTCATCGGGGTTAAAATTTTGAAAAAGTGCGATTTTATCTAAAAATGCGCAGTTTTTACTTCATAAAACAAAAACAAAGTAGCGTAGAAAGATGAATCTTAGCTCATTTCATAGCAAATTTAATTCTATTGAAGTTTTATAATAATCATTCTTTCATTAAAACTTTTAGATTTAGAGATATTTGCAAATTAGCATTTCGGTTTTGATATATTGCTTGCTCTTTCTGTGGAAAATCACAATAGAGGCCATTCAATGTAACATTTTGCCGGGAAAATATTCCGAAGGGAATGAAATTTTTACTGGTTATTTGGGGCTACTCTAGAATGCCAATCCTAAATTTTCGACCTCGAGGACCGTGTGGGGGGGAGGGGGAGGGGGACAAAAACCTCAAAAATTTGAAAAATCTTCAGGTTTTTGCTTATATCTCGTAAACTATTCATATTTTGTGAAATATAGCACGATACAAAGTTGTAGAGCATTAAATTTGCTAAAATTTGCTACATCAAACGAATTCCTAGACTTAATACTAACCGAAATACGGCCGGTCAAAGTTGGACAAATTTTCTCGAAAAGTAAAAAATACCAGAAAGAATGAATTGTCTTGTCGTTATCCACTTTTTACCTAGAAAGTATTCCATCATAGTCTCGACATCGAATTTTTGAAATGAATCCAATACTTTCTCTCTCTATATATTGTTGACATATATAGAGGTAAGAGAAAGTAAAAATTCAATTCCGAATTGAGATTAGTTCTATATACAAAAAGATACGATAACTCACCCCAGTAAAATTCTAAGCGGACTAATCATATTTTACTTTTCTACCTAATGAAAAAAATCCCTACAAAATTCTGCAAGGGATTCGATGGGTTCCTAAGTTACCCAGTGTTATTATTATCTGTTTATGAGAGTTTCGAAATTCTCAAAAATTAATTCCGCCCCAGTAATAAGAAATTTTAGAATGACATTAAAATGTTTCTACCCCACTATGCTATTTGCTAAATATTGAATATAAATTTTAACTCAAACGGAATGCACTTATTTTTTAGTAAAAGTATTAAAAAACATTAATATCTTTGTGCATTAAGGGGGTGGGGCATTTACCCCCCTGGCATACCCCCCTTTAAGGAAATGCGAGCCTTCACCGCGAAATTACTCTCAAAATAATTTGAATGCATTTATAAATAATTATTTTAATTTTTATTTTATTTTGAAATTATTTTATTTTAATTTTCAACCCTTAATCCACCTATATTGAAGAAATTTGATTTAAAAATGCCCTCAGGCTTGGTGTAGTTGGTAGCGTGCCTATCTTCTATACCGATCGTCGAGGGTTCGGACCCCTGGCAGTCCGAAATGGACACCAAATGGCTTAAATTGAATGCCTGGACCCCCAATATGTATATTATTAATTAATAACGGTTATCGTATAAAGTCTTATATGACCTGAGTTGCCGAAAGGAGTGTGTGAATGTGTGTGTGTGAGAAAAAAAGGTATTAAAAAGATAAAAAATAAAAAACTAATTTTTTTTCAATGACACCTACACTCCCCCTCCCCCTCCCCTTTCAACAGCTTATATTCACCCTCTACCCTTAGTGAAATACAAAATATTTAATTCCATATTCAAAAGAATCGTTTTTCGCAGTCAAATTATTTGTTTCTATCATTTTTTTTTTTTTTCAACGATAAAATGCATAATAATTACCTTTAATAAGACGCTCAAGAGGGTGTGCTGGTTGACGGCGAGGTCAGGGTGGGTTACGCTACACTGCACTATATTAATTATTCACTTTGATTCACTTTAAACACAAATAAATAAATGAGGAGCTCCGCGCCTGTATGCCAGCAACGCGCTCGACTCAACTGAACGAGAGATTCGTCTCTCTTATCTTTGTATAGGAATAAAAATAGATGAAAATAACAATTCCCTTTTTATTAAAAGTAAAAAAATATACTTTTATCTAATCTAACTATATTTAGAACTGGAAAAGAATGTCAACAAGTGATTTGGAATATTCCAAGGCCTTTCTTAAATAATCAACCCTTCACCCCCCTATCAACGCTATTTTTTCAATCTTTTCTATTTATTTGGCTTCGATTTAACTAAAATAAATTTAAAAAACATTTTTTTCAATTTTTCAACCCTTTATCCAATCCTAATAAATAAACTAATTAACGATGCTATCCCCTTCCGCGAGCTTCGCGTCTAGTCAGAAAAAAATTAAAACCCTGAAAAACTTCCCTGGATCTCCCTTTGGGTTTTACGAATAGTATAATTTTCTAGTATGAGTCTTACTTCAAATCAGTGGTTTCCAAAACTGTTACAACGCCTCCCTTAAAAATATTTAATCGTATGACGCCCCCCCCCCCTCCACAGACATTTAATAAAATAATACAAAAACAAAAATTTTTAATACTAAAAAATATAAATTTATATAAAAAAATTTTCTTTATTTATTCATATTTATTATTTTAATTAAAAACTCCGTCCCAGAATCTTCTAAATTATTTTATTTATAAAACGAGCAATCATTTGTAAAATTGATCTTGGTGGCGAATATTCGCGCCTCCCCTTAGACTAGTCCGCGCCGCCTCACAGTTTGGAAAACGCTGGTCTCTATTGTGATTTTCCACTTATTTTTCAGAAAAAGCAAGCAATATATCAAAACCGAAATGCTAATTTGTAAATATCACTAAATCTATAAGTTTTAATGAAAAAATGATTATTATGAAACCTCAATAGAATTAAATTTGCTATGAAATGAGCCAAGATTCATTTTTCTACGATACTTTGTTTTCGTTTTATGAAGTAAAAACTGCGAATTTTTAGATAAAATCGCACTTTTTCAAAATTTTAACCCCGATGTATCAGTACAAGTGTCACAGGGTAGCCGATGATTTGTTGAAATGGAAATCAGGTTTGTTTTCTTTTGCACTATCAATCACTTGATAATCATTAAATAACACAGTGCAACAAGAAAAAAAGCCCCGAGAAAATTCCTTCAGAATCTTAAGTAAAATGACCTCCTGAATCCAAATATGACCTTCGTTTTCCCCCAGCACGTACCGTTTTCGGGGGGTAGCCCCCTACTTATTTCCACCCCTTTTCGTTAATTATAGGGCCATGAATCAAATTTGGAGGGATGAAAGGGAATATTTTAGCCTTAACATTTCTTCAGAAGGTCTAGAGAAGTGAAAAGTTAAAAAACATTAACATTTGGATCCAAGGGGGGGATGTGGGGGAGGATTTTGTCACTTAAATGCAAAAAAATCATTAAAAATGATCAATTTTTTCTGATTTTTTCCAATTTTTTCACTGATTTTCTACATATTCCAGCGGACAGACCCACCTCACCCTTCCTTAAACATCCCTCAACTAAAAAAAAATATATAGGATAAAGCGGGTGGGGTGTGGGTGATTCCGAAGCCCTTACAAGAAGAATTTTTTTCAATTATTGACAAAAAATAATTTCTACCCCTTTAGATAAAATATGGAAATATTGAAGGGCATAGAAGAATCCGTATATTTAAGTTTAAATTTGTAAAGATCAGCCCAAAAAAATGAAAGTTAGCCGCATATTTGCCAATTTGACCAACTGAGCTGTGAATCTTCCATCTTCTTGCAAGGGCTTCGGAATCGCCCACACCCCACCCGCTTTGTCCTATATATTTTTTTTAGTTGAGGGATATTCACGGAAGGGTGAGGTGGGTCTGTCAGCTGGAATATGTAGAAAATCAGTGAAAAAATTGTGAAAAAATCAGAAAAAGTCGACCATTTTTAATGATTTTTTTGCATTTTAAGGGACAAAATCCTCCCCCACATCCCCCCTTGGGACCAAATGTTAATGTTTTTTAACTTTTCACTTCTCTAGACCTTCTGAAGAAATGTTAAGGCTAAAATATTCCCTTTCATCCCTCCAAATTTGTTTCATGGCCCTATAATTAACGAAAAGGGGTGGAAATAAGTAGGGGGCTACCCCCGAAAACGTAACGTGCTGGGGGAAAACGCAGGTCATATTTGGATTCAGGAGGTCATTTTACTTAAGAATCTGAAGGAATTTTCTCGGAGCCAGAAAAAAAGTTTCATTTTGTTGCACAGTGTAATTATTGAATATTTTCATGGTTAAAAAAATATGAAAATAAATGAAAACAGATGAAAATATTTTTTTTTTTTATGATGATAATAAATATTGTCAAAGTTCTTTCAAAATATTAACGGCTTTGAATTAATTATTTAATTCACAGGACATTTGAAATTAAAAATATACTGTGAATGATTTAAATAATTGTTTAATTAAAAATAAATACCTTTTTAAATAAACGAAAATATTTATGAGGTTATCATCTGTCAAAATTTGTCATCCAAATTTTCGTGAACGTCAAATCCGATATAATAAATTTTATATTCATTTCGAAGCACATTTAATTTAATTAATTAGTTATATTTAAAACGAAATGGTTCTTGGATTATTTAAGAGATCAACTGACACATCGCAATATTCTTTGTCTATTTTGGAGGTAATTCAGAGATGCAAAGACAAGATGAGACACTCACACACAAGCAGGGGCATGCATGCCTCAGAGAGAATACAAGTTAGGAGGGCATTGGTTATTCACCTCCAATATTATTTTATATTTTAATGAAAATATGTTAATTAAATATTATTTAAAAAATCTTAATTTATAAGTAAAATAATAAATAATTTAAATTTTTTAATTCTTTTTTTTTTAACACTCACACGTTTTTTCTCATTCACACTCACACTCACACACACACATTCACATTGTCTTTTCGACAACTTAGGCCAAGACTGACGATAACCGTTATTGTTTATAATATCCAGTGGCGTCATAATTGTTTAATTTTATACAGTTTCTAGGATATCAATCTAGTCGCGTCCACTCTTGTCAATGCGACTTCGCAGTTGTGTTCGTGAACTAGGGTTATCATTTGTCAGACATAATTTTTCGCCCATAGGGTGTCTTGCCCTTTTCTTTCGGTACATAAGAAACTATTGGCCTGTTCACATAGTAAGCTAAACTGTAATTGGTCAAAACAAAAATGCTTGTAATTAGCCTAGTTCACCTTGCAAGCTTATTTTCAAAAAACGAATGGTATCTCTAGGCCTCTTCAGATTTTCTGTGATTGGTCAAAATAAGAATGGTTGTTATTAGTCTAATCAGATTGTTACCACACCATTTTTTCAACAATTAACCTATTTTATGTCATTCCGTTGCAGTCCACTTATACTTTGTATTGTTTTATTGAATGACATAGCTGTGCATATTAATTTTTATCTCCTAATCCCAAAGTTGTCCCAAGTTGATATCAAACAATGTTTTATAGTGTAACATGAAGAAGTAAATATACATTTTTTTTCATCAATTTTGAAGGTGGGGTGTTTCGAGATATTCAAGGTTAAAGGTCAAGATGCCCACGGGGGTGGTGTGAGGTTAGCGTGCTAACCTCATATACCAAACGTCGCGGGTTCGGACCCCAGGCAGTCCGATGATTTTATTTAAGCCATCTGGATACCAGATGGCTTAAATAAAAATGCCTGGACCCTAATATATATAAATTCATAAATAACAGTTATCGTAAATGTCTTAAATGGCCTGAGCTGCCGAAAAGACAGTGTGAATGTGTGTGAAGTGTGAGTATGAATGAGAAAAAAAAAAAAAGGTCAAGATCACTGATCTTTATTTTGTACATTGTTTGAATGTGGCCATGTTGCACATCATTTGAAAGCTTGTTTCCCGACCTTTCCAAAGTTACTTGTTTCACATTTCTATCTTTATTAGAACAGGAGTCACAGCAAGGTTTGTGAAATTTTCCGTAGTTTTGGTATTTTTTGGGCAGCCATTACTCTCGTTGTATTTGTGCTACAATTCTATAATTTGGCATTTTTCATCCTCTCATCATGGGCAATGAACACACCAAATTTTATTAAAATTGCAGATGTTCTGGTTGAAAATTGCATTTTACTGTGTTGATTTGAAATGGAATTCATGGCTCTATGTGAATACTATAACAGTGGAAAATTATTTGGTGTCTAAATTGCAAGCTTCTGCTGACATTTCGGTACTGGTTTGAACTATATTAACTAAATTTAGATAAAGAATGTTTTAACTAGAGATCAATGATTCAAAATGATATATTAAATAAAATTAAAAAGTCCATAGTTATTAAGTAATAAAAAAAAGTATATTAATTCGGCCTTTATTGATGGATCACCATGAATTTTTTATTTAAATATGCAGCAAATGGATTTGGCATTCAATAACAAAAAATGAAACTCTTTTTTTAACGAGAGACTTTGAAATTAAACCTCATTTCAATATCATGAGCTGGTTTGTATATATTTACAACGATACTAAGTAATTTATTAGGTTCATTTATAAAATAAAAAAAATCAATTTATCGTTTTAATAGGCGTTGATTAAAAATAATCAGATTAGATGTCAGCAAAAAAGAGAGAGAGATCATTCAGAAAAGGGATAATCAAATTTAAGGGGGCCCTTTGCCAGTTTCAATCGAGAAATTATCCAAAAAGAAATTCCCTCAGGACAAAATATTTTTGCTGATTTTGATAATTAAGAAATACATCAAAGTCAGCTTTGAGGTTTTAATTTAGACAATTCAAGAGAAAATTCTGACGTTATTCAAACCCGATTAGTCAAAAATAAGCTTCATTAAAATGAAAAATGTTGGGACGTGAGCAGTGACGTCGTTTCAACTTTTTCTTGGGGGGAGCAACATTTTTTTTTTCTTAAAATTTACTTACAAATAGGTACTCAAATTTGGTCAAAAGATATTTAATTTAATTAATTGTTTAATTTTGTACAGTTTATATATGGACCCTGTTACGCATTAGTGTGTCAAGCGCCAGCTACAGAGATTTGAGAAAATTAACATTAAAGTTATTTGTTTTGATTAGATTATATGGACCCTGTTATGCAATGGTGTGTCAGGCGCCAAAAAATTAAAAATTGAGTTAAGAATGGAATATTGTTTCAAATGCTATAATTAATAATTTGACAATTGACAACAAAAAATTATATATAATCCAATGAAAACAAAAAACTTTAATGTTGATTTTCTCAAAACTCGATAGTTTGGTCTTTGACACACCATTGCGTAACAGGGTCCATATATAATTTTTTTTTTGTCAATTGTGCAAGTAACATTAAAAAAATTTTTTTTTAAAAAATAATTAAAAAATCCTTTCCAAATTTTTAATTTTTTGGCGCCTGACACACTAATGCATAACAGGGTCCATATATATTCGTAGATATATTTTGAAATATTTTACTTAGAATAATATAAAATTTTATAAAATAAGAGCCCGTGGAGGGGAGCAAATACTCCCCCCCCCCCCAAATGATGCCACTGTGTCTGCCTAATAAACAGTCGCACTGCAAAATAATTACTTGGTCCGCAAGATTTCACAATTGGTCAGCAGAGAAAAGCAAATATTAAAGAAATTCTCGGCTGGGGATTCGGATATGATTTAGAGGAAAAAAAAATACGAGAAGGCATATTTTCCTCAGTGCTTACTTAAATTTGATTACAAGCGGATTATTCAATGTAGCTTGTATATTTAATAGGCCATCCAAAAAATTTTGGAGCACTCCAAACAATTGCTGAATTGCTTATTGATTTAGATACGGGTATGTTTGCTGACCAAGTTGCTAACCAATTAGCCATTTTGACTGACCGAATACATTTTTCTGGTCACCAAAATAGGAATATTTTGCAAACCATTTACCGTCATACCCATTAAACAATAGAAAATATTTCCTCCAACTTAGTTGTAATAATCAAGTTATTTTCATAAATTCTCTCTCTTGCAAAGTTTCTTCCTCTATTTATAATTTTAAAAAATATCGAAATTATCTTCTCTACTTCACAAAAGCGCAATGTGAAATCAAAATTTAAACTTGTAATTAGTTGAATGGTCTTTTGTTCATTTCTAAATAGATTTTGTCTAAAGTTTTCGAGTGGTTAAAAGAGCAGCACATTTATAAAGAATTGAAAGAGCAAATAGTAGCAACTTGACCTCCTTCTTTAACCATCTTCTGTTTTTATTTTTATTATTCGTTATTTCTTAGATCATTATTTTATTAATTAAGCAGAAAGAACTAAGATAATAGATGATAAAAGACGAAATAGCCAATAACACCTTCAGAAAAATAAAAACATGCATAAAAGAGTTCATTTAAGAATTGTATTGTCATCAGAATTTTTATGACGTTTCTTGATTAGAAATACTAAGAAATTAATTATCATTTTTAAAAGAATGGCTCTTTTAATTTGAAGAACGTTATTGATCCGAAAATAAAATTTTCTTCTCAATCACCAATTGCGAAGAAAGAACTTGATCTAATTTATTTAGAATTAGAAACAGTTCAGTTAATTATTGACATCTCATTCTAAGTTAAATGAACCTTAAGAAAACTAATTTAAAGTTAATACAAATAAGATGTTAACAAATTGGAAAGAGTGGGAGGTGGGGGAGGAGAAGGGGAGGGGGATGGGGATGGGAGGGGGTCGAGAGAGAAAATAGGGGCATGGTGCACCTTCAGCTCCTGGCCTTGAGTTCAAAGATAAGGATAAGAGACCAACTTCTTAGGCATATCAAATAACTCGTTAACGTTAGCAGCAGACGATAGCTCTTTTTAAACGAAACGAAACTCGACTCTCGGACTTTTCTGTTTTGTTAAAAAATAAAAATATAATATTTTGTATAAATGTAAAAGATACGAGATGAAAAGAAATCCTCATTACAGAAAAATTTCATTCACTCTTTTTATGGATCCTATGATATATTATTAAATATGGATTTGCCTCTGGGTAAATTATATTTGTTACCATTTAAAAATCTGGTGTGACGCGCACCACACTCTCTTACCTTCGGTAATCGAAAGTTGTGTTCTGTGCTCTGTCACACCAGATTTTTTGTGTCGACATATGTTTAGTTTCCGACAGTACGGTATATTTGAATTCAAGATGTAAACATGGGAAAATATTTATATTTCTCCCATCTTTCCTAAGAAGTACAAGAGTAAAGTGTGATTCAAACAATTTTGAGGGCAAAATGAGAATATACCTTTGAAAGAGCATCTAAAAAATAATTAATTTTTGAATTCGTTTTGAAATCGTTAGAACCAATTTTGAGAAAATCGAAAAAAGTGAAAAGTATATCACTACTTTTTGGCCGATTTTGATTAAAAGTTTAATTTCATGCTTCAGAGGGGTGTCTAACAATAATATAAAATTTCAGCCTCATAGCTCAATTCTTTCATGCTTAAAATTTAACACAGACAAACCATTTTGCGAAAACCACTTTTTTGGATTCAGGGGACCTCAAAAAGTGTATATCTATCAAAATCTCGAAATCGAATTTTTGACATGAACCCAATACTTTCTCTCTCTATATATTAACATATATAGCCTATTGAGGTAAGAGAAAGTAAAAATAAGAAACTGAATCTAATGGCCTCAGATGGCGAAAACACAAGCACTTCTTAATTGCAACTTCTCCTTCTGAGTTGACCTTATCCCGACAGTTTTATTTTTTAATAAAACCTAGAGAAATATAAGCCGAGAGACTGATGTTTAGGAAAGGAAGAAATGCCAGCCTCAGCTCGGGGAACTCGTGGTCGCCATCCACGTACTCACAAGAAGTGAGCCCTTGAGTTGGTTTTATAAATTTATTTATATACTGGTATATTTAGCCTACTACTTCTATTTAATTGCGGAGGGCCTGTCTGTCTGTCGCGTTCTGTTTGATCAACTTCTCGGTGAAATTTCGAAATAAAATTTTGCAGTCTTACGATTTGGAGGCTCAATAAATTTATAATAAGTCCAGAATTATCGCATTGTACATTAGATAAATAAATTAACGATGTTTTGAAACTGGACAAGATTTATTATTCTTTCTGTAAGTATCACCCTTATACAAGTAACCCCCTTTGGGTAAACTCTATAGATAATTATGTCTCAAAAAAATTAATTAATAGGCCTATATAATATTTGAAGAAACGCCTGTAGATAAGGATACTCCACTGGAAGGCAGGTGCAGCCAAAAAATTATAAGCTTACAGAATAGCGAGACGTTTCGGGTCAAATTTATTGTCCCATCATCAGTCGTCGATTCTCAAATAGCCCAGAGTTAGTTAAAGTTAAACGGGGGGCGAGACATTCAATTTTTCGTGTAATGCCCTTTGTGTAAATAATTGCGATGTATACAAATCGGCGAGTAGGAATAATTATAATATAATTAAATTTTTTTTTTTCTTTGACTGATGCTAAAAGAAATATATAGATAGTAATCAGGAAACCGAAGGTACTTTGCAGCCAGGAGATTAAATAAAAAAAATCTTTTATTTAATTTTTATTACGTTTCGGTCGTCTATCACGACCTTCATTAGGGCAAATAATTGCCAACAATACACAATATTTGCCTTGATGAAGGTCGTGATAGACGACCGAAACGTCGGCAAATAAAAATTAAATAAAATAATAATTTAATCTCCTGGCTGCAAAGTACCTTCGGTTTCCTGATTAAATCCACAGCCATAAGACATTAAATATATAGATAGTATCCATGGATAGGAAAACTAAAACTTTAACAAAATAATACAATTTTTTTAGAAAATTTTGCCTGAAAAATTGCAGCAAATGAAGAATTGATTACTCTGAATCTTTGGGAAATTATATTTAGAGCCTCTCTTTATATATATTTACGAATGACACAATATTTAGGTCTGATATCTTCAGTGTTCGTTAGCTATAAGTTTTTTAATGGAAACAGGCAAGAGCCCAGATGGACAGCCAGGTGAAAAAAATAAAATAAAAAACGTTGTAGCATAATTTTTGAACGCTTATCTTCAGGGCAAACAAAATTATCAGAAAAAAATAAATATTTTAAATAGGCCTATTTAATATTTATATCAAATTTATAATACATGATTATTTTGAATGTATGCGTAGGTGGCTAGCAAATAATACGACTGATAGAACCCAACCTATATTGAAAATCATTAAATTTAATGGAAAACCATGGAAGCTCGAAAAACAGTAGGTAATAACTAGTGGACCCAACATCGATAATAGGAAGTGGGGGATTAATAATTTGCAGGGGGGAGGGGAGTTAAACCCAAAAAATCAACTAGAATCCCTTAAGGATGTTATTAATCACTATCACATACGTATAAAATAAAATTTTGAAGCAGATCTGAATCGTGTAATTAATTTTTAAAAAAATTGAAATTTAACATGTAGTCTATGGGGAATGTCGACGAAACGCACACATATCGAATTATATAGCAACCTCTGCAATAGGTAAAAAAAACAAAAACTTTTAGATTTTTATCAATTCACTTCCGAGGAATACGTTAAACATAAAATCAAAAGTTTCTGCCGAAGGCTTTTAAAGATTTTTTAACAAGAAAGTCAAAAAATTCTCGAAAATGACAGTTACCAATATGTGAAAATAAAGTAGTCACGAGACTCAGACCAGCCTGGCAACGTCGCATAACATAATATTCATTTCTCGCTGTCAGTTACATTTTTTTTCCATTTTACGATATTTTTTCTCGCAAATCGTCCATTGTATTTAAACTGATTTGCATTAATCATTGTAATATATTAAATAAAATAAAATTGAAAGCTTTTAAGATTAAAAATAAACAGCTGATAAATTCAATGTTGCCAAATCTATATTACGTGAAAAACTGCTCAAGTCAAAAGTCATTCATTATTATTTTTGGTAATTATAAACTCTGATAGATCACGACTAAATTATAATAAGGAATTTTGGCATTCAAATTTTTAATTTTATTTAAAAAAAAATTTAGATTCTATTATGACTTACGAGGTACTGTCCGAACAACCTTAATGCACAGAATCATTGCCAATTTGGTGGCAGAGGTTTTATTTATATTTTTGTTTTTAATTAATTCTCGGCTAGAAATAGCTGAGAAAGAGAACGGAGAAAGCAGGTTCATTCGACTGTTGATGTTTTTGTTATCCTATGGATTCCTCTTCCTCTAAGCCTGTTGAGTCCAAGGCCGACTGAGTGATTCGAATCCGCCTTAAAAGGACCCAACTGATAGTCAACTAAAAAAATTAAGAATAAAAAAAAAGTCGCCCAGCCAATTTACATAATGTTTATATTTGTCTAATAATAAATAAGCGAGAGCGAGAGAGTCTCAAAGACAAAACAAAAAACGAATCAAACTTGATTAAGTTGGCGTGTCTGTTTGTCTGTCCTACTCGATGGAAATTTCTCTTCTGTTTTCCGTGCGTGCTCACAATGCATTGTCTAAAATTATGAGCTCTCAAATGAGAGGAAGGCTACAATTTGGTGTTATATATTTAGTAAAGAAGATTGAGCAAAGTCTAATTGGAATTAAAAAAAGAAAAGAGCCAATTTGCAAGTTGATTAGAAGAGAGGATTAAAAAAAAAAACTTTAAAACTCCGAGATAAAAAAAAAATTCTTAAATAAAATGTAATTAAATCTTATAAAGTTAAAGAATAGGATTAGCATCTAATCAATCTACGCAATAGATTTATAACTAACTTGTTTATAAAATAGAAGAAAGCAAGAGAACGGCACAACTAATAATAACAAGTGACCATGAAAAGTTTTACAGAAATTTTACCATAAATCATTTAAAATATTATCTTTTTGAATAAAGAATGAGATAAATAAGTATTTTAATAGTACAATGTAATTTATTGATTATACGAGGAAGAGAGCGGAACCAGTCAGTGAATGCAGCAAGAGTTTATTTAAAACTAGTCATTAATCCGTCATCAAGGGCCTGGCTAGAGCGCATTTTCCTTAAATTAAACCTTCTTCCTGAGTGCTTCCAGTGGGACCAAAATAATGTATATTAAATATGATGTGGGAGGTGTGAGCAAGGGCGGATCCAGAGGTGTTTCTCGGGGGGGGGTAATCTGGTGTGACTCGTCGCACAGCACACTATTTTTTTTAATTTCGGTAATTTAAAAGCGCATTGTGTACTTGTTTGCCAGAATATAAATACACATCAAATTTTTAAGTATTAATTTTTAAAATTTTACATTAAAAATAATTTTTTTGCGAAAAAAGGTATTTTTTTCGAATCTCGGGGGAATTACCCCCTACCCCCCCCTTGTATCCGCCCTGGGGAGGCACATTGTAACAAGAAAATAAACCCAATGCCGAAGAAGATCACCCAAAAAGTTTATTTTATCATCTAGATCAGTAGTTCCCAACCTGGGGGCGATCGCCCCCAAGTGGGCGATTTGGGTTATCAGGGAGGCGATGAGTATTCAAAGGGGAAAAAATTATTAGAGTTTATTTACTAAAATTTAAAAGAACAAATCAAAGAGAAAAATCTCCTATTTACAGGATGTTAAAAGAGGACAAAATATTGTCATAAAAATAAAATAGTTTGAAGATAATTCCAAACTAGAATTGAAACTTCACTTTTGTTTTCATTAAATAAAGATTGACCGAAAAAAGATCCATTTTTGTAATTTTCTTCATAAAGTGGCCTTTAAATTACCGAAATTAAGGAATTGTGTGCTGTGCGACCAGTCACACCAGATTACCCCCTCTGCCCCCCCCCCTCCACAGAGAAACTCCTCGGGATCCGCTCTTGTATTAAAATAATATATTTTCTGCTCCCGTATTTTCTCTTTTTCAACTTGTAACATCGACAGCAACTTCCCTTAGGATTACAATAATTATTATAATTAATAATGTTTCTTTTTGTATTCTCAAAACATTTGCACTGATCTGATCCTTCAATCATCGTCTCATTATTTCCCTACAATCCTGGTGAGTCTAAGTTAATTTTTTTAAATATAAAAAGGAAAAACAGTGATTAAAATGTTACTGGAGTTTTTAAAAAAGTGTTTACTATTGGGTTTGGTTCATTAATATTAGCAAATATTCGAACAAGAAAAGATGCAGGCCTATTGCGGATCAATGAAGGGCTGAATATGTTCTCCATAACGATACGAGAGTTGGAAGATATTAAAATTCAATGTCGATTTTTCTTTTAGGTAAATTATAACTAAAAACACTTAAAAAAATATAATGAAACATATCACTTCGTGTTTTTATTTTTAATTTACAGTTAGTTAATTAAATTATATTTCAACTGGAGCCAACTGTTACCAGTGTAGATTTCATTTTGATTGAAGCATTTTAAGGCCTTACGTCAATGAGACTTAGAAAGTCGACAAAGAAAATTGAACAGTGTTTGGATGGATCAATTATTCAAAATTTCTAAATTTTATATTCATTGACGTGCAGTATAAAGATGTTTCAATAAAATAGATTGCCCAAAGATAAAATTTAAAAATTTTTCAATTATTTTATTTTCACCTATACAAATAGATTCGAGAATAGTAGGCTACAAATTGTAAATTTTCACTATTTGTGTAATAAATTTTTTTGTTTTTATTTTCACTGCTTCTCCACTCATCCTTTACAAAAATTAACCAACTAGAGCTCTAAAGAAGAAGAACAAGCAGCTATACCATATAATCAAAGCGTTAAACGTATGGGACCTAAAAGCATCCATCTCTGTGAGTGGACTTGGCTATGATATTCCCACAAGTCCTCACTCAACATATTTTGCACTAACAACTCTTAAAATTAATTTTTTGTTCCATTTTATTATTAAACTTTATGTTTGTTCTCTCACTAGGTGAGTACGTGGTTAGCTGAGAAATTTCACTCTTCTTGCCATGTCATCAAGAGTGATACGAGTATGTAATGGGCCGGCTTGCTACCTTCTATGCCGACCCCAAATTTGGGGAACAAGGCAAGGACAAAGAAGAGTAACCCTAGATTATAATTAACTACTAATCCTTATTTTATAAGACCATCTTAGCTAACATTTTAATAATTTGAATTTCATAAATTTAAAACAAGATATTCATTATATTTAAGGCTTCTTTAATAGATTTGTTGAGAAACCGCTAAAGTTTAAAATTTTATTTAAATGTCAAGTGATATTAAAATCCCATTTGACTTTAAAATATGCATAAGACTTAAAAGGGAATTAATGAGAAAGAAATTTAAAAATAATAGAGCAAGTTTTATTAGAGCCTCTTTAGAGGAAAATCTTGAAAGAAAATTACGTTATGAGATAGAAAAAATAAAATTTATCACAACTCTGAATAATAATAAAAGAGAGAGATTAAAGAATCTTTCCTTTTATCTTTTATTAAATTTTTTGAAAGTAAAATTCAATTCAAATTCAACATTATTTTATTAAACATTTAAAATATTTATAATAAAAGAATGGAGATGTCAGCCAAAGTAGGTCGCACCGTCAAAGCGACATTTACAACATTTCAAATGATTTTATTTTTTTTTTTAGTCAAAGAGAAAAATTTTTTTTTTTTTTAAATATTGAAACACGATAATCGATAATCAAAATTGAGTAGTGAGTCGAGTTTGCTCTTTGTTCGGAATTTTTAATTAAAGAAATTTGAAGAGACTCTCGTATTCCAAGAGGATTAATAACCTTTGTTTTTTTTTCTTTAATTACGAATAATTAAAAAATATATTTTTTTCATATTTATAGAAAATGCAAAAAAAAACGTTCTATTATGAAAATTTTAATTTTTTAAATCTAAAAATGTATAAATCATTAATATCCAACCTATAATCATTTAATGAAATGGGGACGAAGTAAAAAATAAATTTCGTATTTATTTAAAAATTAACGGCCAAATAATTCAGCACTCTTGCAAAAGATGGCAGGCTAGTCTAACAGCCGGCATTATCAGATCACTTATTAGCCTATTATATACAAGTGGTAAAACCCGCCCACGGCGGGACAGGGAAGTCAGTGGCTAGCTCTTTATATATTGTAATGATTTTTAGCCTGTTATAAATGATTATAGGCCTATAATATATAATAATATTTATAAACTATTCATTTACGAAAATCAAACAAATACATGAGATTAAATGGACCCTGTTATGCATTAGTGTGTCAAGCGCCAGATACCGAGATTTGAGAAAATTAACATTAAAGTTTTTCTGATTTACATTGTTTTGATTAGATTATATGTAATTTTTTTGTCAATTGTGCAAGTAACATTAAATATAAATTTTTTTAGGACATATTTCATAAAAAAATAGCTACCTTTAATTATAGCATTTGAAACAATATTCCAGGCTTAACTCAATTTTTAATTTTTTTTTGGCGCTTGACACACTAATGCGTAACAGGGTCCGAATATAGACCTGCCATCCTGCCATCTGTTGGCAAATAGGTGGATTTTTTGGTTAAATTTTTAAGACCCCTAACGCCATCTTATCGGCAAAACATTCGAACAGGTTCGCCGCTTCCCGAAGCCTCTTAATGACCCCAATAAGGTTACTTTTAATTTTTTTTTTTTTTACAAATCTTCAATTTTTAAATAGTGTACAACGTTTCGACTGTTTAATCTGTAGCCGTTATCAAGTCTGTGCACTTGCTCTGACTCAAGTGTACTGCAAACTTCAATTTTTTTCTTTTCCACGTTTTAATACTTTATTCTCTCGTTTGTGGGTCAACAATAAAATCCTGGATATTTTTTATTAATCCTAGCGACAGCCTTAAAACACGAGCAATGAATTCAATTTGCCCTTATTTAACAATAGGTGATAATTATATTTAGTTTATATTCATGACAACCTATGGAAGAGGAAGTTACGTTTTATAATCGACAACTCCCGCATTTCAATTTAGAATTTCCTGAATTTAAAATATAAAAGAGAAACATGACATAATGGAGTCATTTATTCACAATAAAAGGATCGTGCACTCAAATATATATTTTTTTATTATTTAAGCATAAAAAAATCTAATATTCAAATCAAAATCTATTTGAAATAACGTCCCTCTAGTCTCATTTTAAAAGACTAATTCCCTGGGAATACTTTTTTTTTTTATAAATCTGCGTTGCATATCGGACATTCCTACAGAATTTTAAGGAAGAAATTAATAATAAATTATTGGCAATTCAAAAGTTCTCTCAGCAAAGTATTAAAGAGAAATTATGTGTGGAATGTTGAGACATATAAACAGCAACGTTCTCGTGAATGTTGGGAGTGAATTCCTTAGGAAAAGGGGAATAATGATAGTTTTTTTTTGACCTTATTTGTTTATAATATATTTACATTTTATATCGATAGCACATGTACTAGAATAATGTCTTTGTCCATTCCGAAATTGAATTTTCGCCGAGATTTCCTCGGTCTTTTGGGAAAATAATTCACAAACATTTGAGTACAAGAGTAAAGTGGTCTTCAGAAGATTTCAATGACAAAATGAGAATATACATTTTAAAGAAAATATAAAAAATAATTGATTATTGAATTTTAATCAAAATCGATGGAGCGAATTTTGAGAAAATCGAAAAAACTGAAAAACCTCATCAGTAAAGTACTAGTAGTTTTTGGCCGATTTTGTTCAAAAGCTTCGTGTCACGTCCCATGGGGGTGCCTAACTTAAATATAAAATTTCAACTTCCTAGCTCAATTCCTTCATGCTTAAGATTGAACACAGACACACACACACACACAGACAGACCATGTCGCGAAAACAGCCTTTTTTGGATTCAGGGCCCTCAAAATCTCGACATCGAATTTTTGACATGAATCCAATACTTTCTCTCTCTATATATTAACATATATAGAGGTAAGAGAAAGTAAAAAATATTTATTGACCGACCAATCGTTGTTGGTTTCAATAAAACACGAAACGAAGTTTATTATTTGTTTCCCTCAGAGTTATAACAACATTTTTAAGAATTCCTTTTATTTGTTTGAATAATCACAAAAAAAGATTTTTGTTTAGAAATTCCTTAGATTATGGTGTGTTGACTCTTTACCTGGATTTGGCAAGACTTCAATGATTTGAATGAGAAAAAAAAGAAAGAATTTTAAAATAAATTTACATGCTGCAGAACAATAGATTATTTGATAGACCTATATACTTGTTTACATATTTGATATGGCATAATTTTTTTGACAGACGGAATATATATAACTTATTAGAATAAAATGTGGTGAATGCCTGATGGAGTCGGAATAATAAAATTTGGTGTTGAGCAAATACATGTTCGTTCGTCGTTCGTTTATATAGTAGGCTATATGGATAGACCCATCTCTCTCTCTCTTAGCATTTCGGAGATGTCAGAACCTAGAGGATTCAGAGGATCAGCCAACCATGAGAGAACAGGGACGAGATATTTGCTCAAGGCTTTCCTTTCCTTGCCATCACTCAATCTAATAATGAGAGTTTGTTATATATAACGCTCTAATATTCATTTATCCCTACAATTTTGTAGAATATTAATTATAAATAGTTTTAAATTTATTAAAACTTTTTGTTAGTGTAATCCGGTAATAGGGGTATTATATAAATATATAATAGATAGTTTCATTGTCGGACATATTCTCTCAAGATGAAGTTAAGATGATAATTACCGAAATAAAACAATACTTTCTCTCTATATATATTTCATATATAGGGTAAGAGAAGACCATTTAGACCACATATCTATTATTTCAATTGAATTGCTAGACAATTCAATTGAAATAAATTTTTATCGCATGAGACGAGATGCGAATTCTTGACCCCTAGCACACGAGGCAGAAACTCTAACACTAAGCTATGACCCAAGGGCTGCAATGGACTTAGCAATATACAGCATTATTCCCATGAAGTTAAACACCATCATCACAGCAACTGCACAGCAAAAAGCATGATTGTTGCAATAAGTGTTAAATTGTGTTGAATGAGAAAACTGTTGATTAGATATCAGGGTTTGATTATTATATTATATTAATGGAATAATTTAGAAATAATATTGTGTACCATCTTTGTTAAAATCAATTTCAAAACACTTATTGTATCAATTTCATGCTTTTATGTAAGCACTTGCGTGATTATGGTGTCTAACTTCATGGGGATGATGCTATATGTTGCTAACTTCATTGCATATAATATGCTACTAACTTCACATAAGTCTCTTTGCTTGAGTATGAGCAAATGCACAGTATTTGAAATTGATTGTAGAAGAAGTAGTCGAATTGTAGAATATTTATGTTTTTACAAAAAAGTTGTCTATAATTAAAAACTCCCATAATAATAGTTTTAAATAGATTTATTAAAAGAGAGATCTGCGTCCACCTGCTAGTAACATAATCAAGAGATCATCTCTATTTTTACCAAAAACTGTTTTTTATCAGCTCATTTATCCAATTAACAACCCTGCTGATTATCATTGGCATAAGAAAATTATTACAATGCTACAAACCAGTTACAAAGACTTTGATGTAGAGTTTTCAACAAGTGGTAACAAACTAGTTGATTTAAAAGAAATTCGTTTGAAATTAAATTCAGTCAAGTTGATATCTTTAATGGGGAAAGATGCGAGAAAATGGAAATATGATTGACGTCAATAAGGTGCGCGCATGTTGAATTTTTAGTGGTCTAAACTTGATTACGCTAAGCAAATTTACGATGACTAAATTAAGGTTAAACGAGATCCAAAATAAAATGGTTTTTTTTTTATACTGTAGAACGAAAATAGAAATAATAGAGCCAATTAGCCGAGTAAATTAAAGCTGAGTTAATAAATAATTTCAGTGATAGAAGATGGAATCTGAGTTATTTTTTTCTGTAACCAAATGGAAAATTATTTTTAGAGAAATTAAAAGATCTAAATTTGACAAGTTCAAAAATTATAATAAAAATTGAAATATCAGTGACTCATAATATCAGGTTTCATTTGTCGAAGAAATGATTTTGTAGAGTTGCATAAAATTCTGACCTATAATATTTGGAGTAAGCGAAACGACAATGCATCTAAGAAATTGTACAATCGAGACCGAATAGATTTATGTTCGAAGTAATCATTCCCCGTCCTCAGCGTAAAACCCCTCTAACGCTCGACAAACAATAACTCAGAGACAACAACAACAACACCAACACTAAGACATGTCACAACACTTGTTTTTATTCTTTTCAGAGATTGAATTGACCTTGAAATAGACAAGATTTTTGCAAGGAAATTTTTAAGTTGTATTTATTTTATTATACCTCGTCAATAATATCATTAATCAAAGGTGTCTATAAGCGAAGTAAGGATCGAGATGAGATTTAATTTAATTGAATGGATTACTCAGATAAATTGAAATTTTTCCGGATATAAATCTTCATTCTGAACTCTCTGTACTCAGGTTTTTATCATTTTTTGAGTTAAGTCTAAAAAAAGAGAGAATTCTCTCTCTCTCTGTTTATAAGCCTAATCAGTGAAGATGTGCGGAAACGAGATCAAGAGAGATAGTGTGCTTAAGTCTTTTTAGAGTTTGCTCTTTAAGCGTGGAAAGCTTTGCAACTTCGTTGCTTGTTTTATTCATCAAAAGTACAGTCAGCGTCAATATTAAGTCCCACTTGTGATTATTTCATTGTTTTTATAAAAGAAAATGAAAACAATGACATAATCACAAGTAGAAAACGCATGGATGGGACTTAATATTGTCCCTCACTGTACTTGCCTATTTTATATGACAAACAAATAAATAAGTGAAATCTTCTTTTTTCTTCGTCTTAATCCCACGATGCGGGGTCGGCTGTCATGGGTTTTTGCGACCGGGAAGGAATAGAACAGGCAGGGCCGTTGCACGGCCTGACGCCTTTTGAAAATATATAAGGGAAGAGACTGGCATGCATAGACCAGAAGTACTGCCAGTCCCAGCTAGGGCAGCTCGTGGTCGCCATCCACGTACCCACAAGATGTGGGCCCCTGAGCTTACAAATAAATAAATGAAATAATAAAATAAATATCGAGGAGAAATTTGTGAATTGATGACGGAAAATCCAATAATAAATTCGGTTCCAATCTATGAATATTTAATTAGTATTAGAGTAATAAAATAAATGCTGCATTCTCTCATTATTATAATCTTCCAATATGTTCCAAATTACATGAGTTGCATAAATTAGTGTGTTTGTGGTTGGAGGAAGATAGGCAACCCAAATTACTATTTTTTTATTAATCGATTGATACATTCATGCTTTTTAATTTCTAGGGAGATTTAACAACTGAAAAATAGTTTTAAACCTCTGAAGTAATTAATCGAAAATCAGGTAATTTTGGTTTCCTGCCGTCCAATAACCAAACACAAATATAAACCAAAGAATTCACCGTTGGCATTAGTTAAACATTCTTAAATTTATTTAAATTTTCATCTAATTATTATAGATAAGCTAGCTTCGCCCCCCTCCAGCAGGCTCGGGCCCCACTGCGGCGGACCCTCGCCTTTTCTTAATCAAGTGCCGCAATTTTTCAGTCAACTAAAATACATATTTGGATTATTAAAAAATACCACCCTCTTATCTTAAAAAAAATATTTCTATATAGATATATCGGGGTGGAGGGGGGTCTGTCTGTCTTGTGAGTCCCACCTCCAATCTCTCGAAAAAAATTTTTTTATTATTTTTCATTTGAGGAATTTAATTAATTTTAATTGACTTTAATTAGAAAAGACAAAACTCATTGATTTCCAATGGGGAAATTCTGGATTTTCTGGAATTTTTTACGCTTCCCCTTTTGAGAATTTTGGGACCCGAGTATTTTTCCTGGACTCTTAAGCCTCCAAAAATTAGTTTCAAAATTTCAAAGGGAATTTGGTCAGAGTGTGACAGACGGACAGAAAGATGGACGGACGGACACACTGCCAGTATATACATAGAATTAATAACACAAGGTTAAGTTTCAAAAGGTTTTTATTTTTATCTTATGCGCATTTCGACGTTAACATATTATCTTCAGAGTTATGACACAAACTAACTCTTGTGTTAACGTCGAAATGTGCATAAGCTAAAAATAAAAACCTTTTGAAACTTAGCCTAATGTTATTTATTTATCTATAATATTTTTTATTAACATTCACACTTTTTCTCATTCACACTCACACTCAGACACCATAAATTGAAATTTTTTCGGATATAACTAGGCCCTAAGCTAAGGGAGCCCGGGCCCCAGAAGGCTCGTGGCTCCTCCCTCCCCCGGAAAGCTCCCTGCCTTAAGAAAAATTGAGAAAATATGGGGCTTTCCAGTCCCCCCCCCATTTGGTATCCAAATGGCTTAACTAATTACGTGACTGAGGTCCGGACCCGCGATCCTTGGTATACAAGGCCAGCACGCTAACCACTACACCAAGCTCAAGGGCTTACCTATAGTAGCCTCTAATTAGATGAAAATTTAATTAAATTGAATAAAATTGTTTAAGATACATTTTTATGCCATCATAAAAAATAAAGAAAAAATTAAGATCGAACATTGATTCCTTTTTCTTTTACCTTTAAGACAGAGAATTTTTTATTGTTTGCATTCTCGAATGGAACATTTCATTATTTGATGTTTTTTTTTTTTTTTCTTTCAATTGGAAGCAATGAAATGTGTGCAATCGGAATGAATTCAATACAAGTGAACTGTAAACGGGATAACATAGTATAAAAGGAAAAAAAAGAGGTTCGTTCATGTTGTTTTGTTATTGATTCTGTCTACTCTCAACCATTAAATAATAATTGCTATCCGAGTCATCTCTTTTCAAATATAAATATGGTAGCTATTTTATCGTATTGATTATCGTTTATTATATTTCCGAAATTTCCAGATGCGAAATTAGCATGAAATTATTAAATTAAACCAATTTATATTTTATGCAAATTTTTTTGTTATAGTCTATAAAGAGCATTATCAAGACAATATTAAGAAATAAGTGATGCGATGTTGTTAATTGAATCGTTTATTTCAGAAACCACCTAAGCGACAAAATTTCAAATCATGTGTTTTTGGTGCTACTGTACAATTTAAAGGTAAATACATCTTTTAGATTATCCCAATAGCATGTTATTGATTTGGTAAAAAAATATTTGAAGGAGACTAGACCTATACTTAAGCTGCAAAACAGTTTTCTTTAGTTTTCCGGAAGTTGAAAAAAGCGCACTTAGATGCTTTCTGAAATAAACGATTCAATTAGACTTTAAACTGTGTTCAAAATACACCCGGAATCTGTCTATTTAAACTACGTAGGAAATTATTTCGCCAAAATATTTTTTTCTTAAGTTCGTAGCACTATCACAGGCATCCAAGTCTAATTTCACGTCATAAATGTTTGAGTTGCGCTTGGTTTTGTACGACACAAAAAGTCAATTTTTCAATTTTTACAATGTCTGAAATTATTCACCAAAGGAATGCGATTAAATTTTGTTTTCTGAATGGAAAACAAAACGAACGAACGTTTCCGCTGCGGAAACGTTGAGAATGTTGCAGAAGGCTTTCATAGACCAAGCTCTATCAAAAACAACATTTGATTGATACAAAATGTTCGAACAAGGCAGACAACAACGCGTTGAAGACGAAGAGCGTCCCGGACGACCATCCACATCAAATGATGAGCAACACGACAGACAAATCAAAGAATTGGTGTTTGCAAACCACCGTAGCTCCGTGTGACTTTTGGCTATTAGCTAAACTCAAAAGACCGCTCCGGGGACATCATTTTGAGTCGATTGAGGAGATAAAAGTCAAATCGAAGAAGGTGTTGAAGGCCAATGGAAAGAAAATGACTATTTGGAGTGCTTCGAGGACTGGAAAAGAACGTTGGCATCTGATGGGGAGTACTTTGAAGGCATTGAAATAGATTTGGGAGAATAAATTCATTTATAACAAGGTTCTGGGTATTTTTTGGACCCAGAATTAGTGGACAGGATTACGTTCAAATACGATTAATTTAAACGAATCTCTAAACTCTATAGAGCCTAAAAATATTTAACAATTTTAATTTTTTTTTGAAATAGGCTAATATTTTTTAAACTTTATCAGGAAAATAAATATGCTTAAGTCTTCTGTTTCAGAATATTTATTAAACCATCTTTTCGTACACTAAACAAACTTCAGAATAAAAATACCACAAGATCTAATAAATTTTATGAAACCTTTTTTTTTCCTTTTTAAATAAAAGTTTTTGTAAAAAAAAAAAAACAATCAAAGGGGAAGTAACCATTGATTAGGTATCGGGTGAATAATTTATAAATGTCAACCCTCACTCCTAATAGAGATAATTTTTTTGATAAATATAGGATAGCTAGTCTCTTCCTCGTTAGTTTTATTCTCGAAAAGGACAAAAAAATGGACCTGGTTTAAAATATAAGAAGCAATGCCTGACGAATTATAATAATACAGGCGATCAGTGGCGTCATTTGGGGGGGGGGGGGGCAGGGGGCATTTTATATTATTCAATATATATCTACGAGTATACAAACTGTACAAAATTAAACACTTAATTAAATTAAATATCTTTTGGCCTAATTCGAGTACCTATTTGTAAGGAAATTGTAAGAAAAAAATGTTTGCACCCCCCTCTCAGAAAAAGTTAAAATGACGCCACTGCAGGCAATACCAATTAATAATTTCTTAAGAAACTCCTCCTCTCTATTTTAAGTATTTTTTAATAAATAAATAAAAATTTTGAAAAATTATTTCGATTGATATCCAATTCTATTGAAATAAATTTTCCGTCTGGGACGGGATGCCCTTGACCTTTGGCACCAGAATTTTTAAATTTTATTCTTGATATTTTCAATTTTCAAGTTTTTTAAAAGTTTTTTCGTCATCTTAAATTAGAACATATCGGCTTTGAATAATACAAACTGCCCAGGAGTATTTATTATACAGCATTTGGAATCGAAATGATTTAAATAAATATTCATTGAGCTATCTGGGGTCCGAACCCACACCCCTAAGCTAGAGACGATATCTTAAGGTGCGACTACAAGGTCGAGGGTTCGGATACCAGGCAGTTTGATGATTTGAATACCAAATGGCTTAAATAAGAATGCCCGGACCCCCAATTGATATATTTACAAATAACGAGTGTCGTTTAATGTCTTATATGGCCTAAGATGCCGAAAAGACTGTGTGTATGTGTGTGTGAGTGTGAGTGGGAAAAAGTATGTGTTTTTTTAACCCTAGAACGCACAAGCTTTTTTGGAAACGCAAAGTCACAAGGAGGGCCTCCCAGGCCCACTATATGTTTAATGGGTTTTTCAACACATTTTTGAATAATTATATTAATTTTTGTTCATTAATTTATTTTAAAATTTATAAAAATATATAACTAATCAATATTTTATTCATAATTTTAAGGTTTTTATTTTAAAAACATCTTTTACATATAATTTTTTTAGTACAAAGTCCACTTCAAATATTTCTTTTACAGCAGACTTGTTATTTTTGTTTTCTGTTTATTTTAGTTGGACACAAATAACATCTTCTTCTTGTAGGTTTTTTAAGATCAAAATTTTATTTTGACATTGAGGGGGTACTTCCTCAATTACCCTTCTAATTGATTTCTGTAGTCCTTGTATCGATCTTATTTTTATGTGATCGCAAATTAATTCCTCGCTCAATTCAACAAAAAATTTTCTTCGGAGGTTTTTTTTTTGGAAATTAACATGAGATTTGTGTTTTAAATTAAAATAAATGATCATTGATGCAATTGCACATACCGTAATAAAGTTTTCAAAAAGGGCCAACAGCCAATGATTTGTTTTTCTTTTGCAGCTAGGCTATACTACCGTATGAGTGTTTGTCATTTTATCCAAAATATCTACTGCTCCTTTCGATTGATTATAATAAATAATAATTTCTGGTTTTTGGGCATGTTCATAAACAATACCAATATTGTCTGAATGATATATACTCGACAAGAGTAAAATATACTTCCTTTTTTAGGCACATAAGAGACAAGCGCAAATTTGAGAGTAAATCGAAAAAGTGGTTTTTTTTTCTAATAGGTAAAAATTCAGCTGGAATACATTTTTTATCTTTTCTAAAGTATCTTTTCCAATAAAAAATGGAGTATTGAAACAGAAATTATGAGTCAGGTGAAAATTTCCGTAAAGAATATAAATATTTTTTTTTTGATCAATATCTTCATTGCTTGAATTTTCATTATTTTCTTCAGTAATGTGATCCTCTATACTGTATTTTATTTTATTTATTTTTTTTTTTTAAGAATACTGTTTTTATCTTTGATAACATTTAAATCTCCTAGCTCTTTTCATTCTTTAGATATTTTGTTCACAAACAGACCATGTTGCAAAAACAACTTTTTTGGACTCCGGGGACCTCAAAACGTGTATATCCATCAAAATCTCGACATTGAATTTTTGACATGAATACAATACTTTCTATATAATTACATATATAGTTAAGAGAAAGTAAAAGCATTCTTGAATGTTATCAGAAGATATAATCTCAAAAATATAGAGAAGCTTTGAGATCCGAAAGTCAAGATGAAACTGACAGTTTTCTTGATTTTTTCAAAATTAATAAAGAATTTGACAATATTTATTTTATTATTTAAAAAAGAACATGACAATTTTAAATATTTAAATACATAATACATAATAGGTTGTCATTCAAAGTGTTTTAAATACCCAGAAACCCCAAGGGCCTGGGAGGCCCTCCTTGTGACTTTGTGTTTGTAAAGTGGTTCGAAGAAAAAATAAGGCATAAAAAAATTTTTTTTTTTTGAAAAACCCTTTAAAAATACCTTTATTATGAATAAATGGAGGAATACTAAAAACTTGAAATTTATAAGAAGCTTTTTGTAAGAGCTATTGAGAAAAAACGGAGTGACCGGGCCTGAAAGGCCCTGGTTTTGCGTTCTAGGGTTAAACAAAAAAAGATGCGACTACTCTACCACCTCGTTTTACCCCCTCCAAAATCATTTCCCTATGCTTTAGAGAGTTCTCGTTTTCGCAGATCAAAAGAACACAAAGTAGGAATGATGGGCCGAAACAGAATCGAATCCTTTTTTTTTTTTTAATGAATAGGAACAAGCATTTCAAAATAATAATGTTTAGAAGCCCTGATTGAAAATAAATAATTTAAACTGGAAGCAAGTAAATCAGCTTACATAAATTCCCTCATTCTGCGGCATATAAATCTGAACGAATAGATATGAAAATGTTTTTAATTTAAAAAGATTAAAAACCTGGAGCTTTGTCCTTGCAACGGACGAATATTTCTAAAGCAAATGAATTTTTATAAGATTACAAGACTTCCCTAATGAGTTTTTTGACTCTCTATCTCTCCCTAAAGAATAAAAATAAAAACGTTTTATGAAAGTTGATTGTTTCGAGAGAGAAAATAAAAACATTCTCCACCTCCTTGGGATGTTTACCCATGGGAACAACTTATTTAACAGCTCTCCACTGGTTCTATGTATAAACCATAAACACTGTTGGAGTTATTCTTCCCTGCGTCCAGCTATGCCAACGGCGTGTTTATTTTTAATTTCTATCGATTCAAGTAAGCCGAGCCCGAGCCTGGTCCTCCCAGGCGGCAGCATTAACGTTAACGTTAACGTCAACCTGGTGCCTAACGTTCCGTTGCCGGCCGGCGTTTCCCGGGAGACCAGAACTCTGCGAATCAATCAGAGGAACCGCCAATCCGATAGACGAAAATAGATTAAACATCAACAACCACTTTTGTGTAATATTTCACACTCTGCTTTTTATAAAATTTGATTACGAGAGAAACAGGAAAAAGATGTCAAAAAAATGACGAATTTGTTTTTTAATGCGTGCTGAATGGATTATTAAATAATAAAATTAAAAAATACATCTTCGTGTAACTTGATAATAAATAATTCGGAAGAGGAGATGAAAAAAGATCTGAGTAAAATCAAATATTCAAAAGTGGCATTCGCAACAAAAGAATGTAAAACGAGTGAGTGGATTGGGGAAATAAAACCTGCCTTTCTTCATTCATACATCCTGGGCCGAAAAAAGCCTTTTATTTGGATTCCATTACATTTTAATAGATTATTAATGGATTGAGAGGGCTCGCTGATGTAGCGGGCTAGGGTGTCGGATTTTACAAAGAAGATCCCTCAACACCTGAGCGTACGAGATTTTTTCATTAAATAAAATATTTCAAATCCTCAAATACGCCCTGCTCTGTATTGGAATAATGGATCTCACCACAATAGCCCCCAGTCAACTCTACGAGGAGAGGGTGTTGCTGTGACATCCCGTCCTGTGGAAGGGACGTAAAGAAGATTCCCTGAACAGAGTGGAACCAGAAATAAAGACCAGCTCGTTAACTAGAAATGAGCCCCGGGTGTGGCGTAGTAGGTAGCGTGCCTACCTCCTATACCAAACGTCGCGGGTTCGGACCCAGGCAGTCCGATGATTTTATTTAAGCCATCTGGATACCAGATGGCTTAAATAGAAATGCCTGAACCCATAATAGATAATATTATATTACAACGGTTATCGTCAAAGTCTTAAATGGCCTAAGTTGCCGAAAAGACTGTGTGAATGTGTGTGTGAGTGTGAGTGTGAATGAGAAAAAGTGTGAATGTTTTTTATAAAAAAAAAAAAAAAAAAAACTAGAAATGAACGCAGGAGGAGGAGTTAAGAATAAGAATAGAATAAGAAATATTTATTAGGTTCTTGAGGACTCTTGTCCTCTTTATGAACCAAAAAAAAAAAAATTACAATAGAAAGAAAACTTCACTCTCTGAGTGCTAAGTATACATACACATACATAAATTCATACATTTATACAATATATATTACAGAGATTGCCTTTGTAATTCCAAAATAAAGGATTTTAGTCTTAATTTAAAAACATTTACAGAGGTAGATTCCCTTATGTTTATAGGCAACATATTCCAAAACTTTGATGCCTGGACGACAAACGATCTTGCGTACTGGGAAGTTCGGTGAACAGGGATCTGAAGGTCCGTGCCATGACCCCTCAAATCACGGACTTGAAACGTCCTTCTAAAATTAAAAAGACCGAGTAGATACTCTGGCTCCCCACTCGCAAACATCCTATAAAGACTCATTCCCATAAAATATTTTCGTCTGTAGCTTAGTTTCATCCAGCCTAGCTTTACATAATAAGGTGTAATGTGATGAAAAGATGGTATGTTAAAGATGAATCTAATGCTAGCATTCAGAAGACGATCAAGTTTAATACTAAGTTCAGAGTTAATGTCGTTATAAATTAAACAACCATAATCAAAAATGGGAAGAATAAGAGAATTCACAAGATGGATGCGAGTAGAAACAGGAAACATGTCTGCCAATCTTCTAAATTGTGCCAAATTTCCAAAGACCTTATTTGACATTGACAAGACATGCTCCTTCCAAGATAAAGTTGGGTTAAAAATTATACCGAGGTTGGAGACGGTATTCTCATACGGAATAACATCCCCATTAACAATTATCTGTGGCAAGGTAATTTCAGTCAGCCTCCCTAGATACACCGAACCCCCCAACAACATGGCCTTTGTCTTTTTATTATTAATAATAAGTTTGTTATTGAAGGCCCAATCACATATACGTTTAATGTCCGAGTTTATGTTTTTAATAGCAGATGAGATTTCATCAGGGGAAAATGAGAAAAACAACTGAAGATCATCGGCATATAATTGGTATTTGCAATAATGCAATTCTGGTATATCTCCCATATACAACGAGAAGAGGAGTGGGCCCAAAACACTGCCCTGTGGCACCCCAGCCCTTACTGGCAGTTTTCGCGATTGTTCACCATTAGGCCCCACCACCATCTGCTCCCTTCCAGAAAGATAGGACGAGAACCAACACACAACACTATGTGAGAACCCAAGGCGATACATTTTATTAATTAGCAATGAATGATTAACTGTATCAAATGCTTTTTTCATATCAAACAAAATTAATACTGTTAACCTTCTATTGTCGATGGCTGATCTAACCGCCTCCGTCACCCTCAACAATGCTGTCTGGGTACTATGGAAGGCTCTGAACCCTGACTGATATTTATTCAACAAATTTTTTCCATGCAAAAAAGCAATAGTTTGCCTATACACTTCCCGCTCCAGTATCTTTGAGAGAGAACATAAAAGCGAAATAGGCCTAAAATCATCAACAACTGATGGTTTTGATTTTTTTGGAAGAGGTCGAATAATTGAAGTTTTCCATACATCTGGGAAATAAGACCCTTGCAAAGATAAATCAAAAATATCCAATATTACTGGTAAGGTGTGAGGTAAGGTAAGTTTATAAAAGTTTACAGGCATTTTATCAGTACCACTCGCTTTGCTATTTGATTTAGCAAAGTGACCAACAATATTTTCAGGCAGTACATTGAGAAAGTAGAAGCTCTCACTGGAAAAAGGGGATGAAATAACATTAATATCATCATTATCATTAGAAAGAGATAAGAAATGAGAGTTTAAATCATTTACGTCTAGAAAAAGAGGAGCATTTTTGGGAGTAGATTTCTGGGCATTAACAGTTTTCAACAATTTCCAAAGAGAACCAGAGTCCTTCGTATTGTTAAATAAGTTAGAGATAGGGAATAAATGTAACTTCCCGGGGTACCAGTGGATGACTCGGCCAGAGGCCTGTTGGGTTTGAGGTGTGTGTCTTCGTGCACGAAAGCACCTCGGGTAAATAAACGGGTATCCCGATAGGAATTTCAAATAATAATAATAATTAATGGAGATAGTGGTTCCTGACGGCATTTCGATTCTGTCTCTTTTGGGTTCCTCTAATCCTAGCAGGGGCTCCGGAACGAATTTAAATCGGGGGGGGGGGGCAAAAAGTTTTTTAGAAAATTAAAAATATTTAATTTCTTCAAAAGGTATAAAACAAATCTACTATAAGGCCTAAAATAGTTTTAAATAAAATCACTATTTTAATAAAATTAAAATTATAAAAAATTTGCTAGTGATTTTATCATAAAATTTTTTAGACTATATAGTAGATTTGCTTTATACTATTTAAAGGAAAAAAATATTTTTAATTTTCTTATTTTAAATCAATATAAAGAGTTTATAGAAATTAGAAATACAATAGGGTCTATATAAAGTATTTTGGAAAAAAATGAATTTCCTACTCTTTAAAATAAAAGAAGACATATTGCCCCCTCTGCCCCTCCAGCATGGGGGGGGGGAGGGCAATGTACACTTGCTCCCCCCCCCCCACCTTCCAGTTCGGGCGCCTATGAATCCTAGACAGCCAAACAATTTATTTCTCGAACTTAAGCTCGTCGATTCTGTGCTAGTCACATCGGTTTATTATAATTTAGCTTCAAACTAGATTTTATTTTTATAATAAAAAATATGTTATTTGTTCCAGGAGTAGACAACCTTGGCAGAGATTCAGAATCTAAATTGATAATTATACGAATAAATATATTTTTATTTTGAAGTGGTGCTTTTTCCCCCTTCTGATAAATTTATTTGCCTATCAAATTGTTTATTAAAGAAAAAAATAATATTTTTAAACGAAAAAAAATAAATGTGTATATTTATTCTATGAATAATTCCCTAAAAATATATATATTTGAGAAATCTACGTGAAAAACATTGAGAAAAATAAATAATGAATCAAATATCCGTTTTTTTTCTTCAAGGACTATGTGAACTCTTTACAATATTCGTAATTTGATGAAAATGTATTTAGCAAAAAATATTATTATATCGATTTAATTTGCCTTTCGGCATCCGAGGTCATACAGACATTTAAGATTATTATATTTAATTTTAGTCAGACGATATGCCTCTATTTATTTTAATTAATTTTTGCCTAATATATTGCCCTATATTTTCCGCCGACCCCGCACCGCGGGAATAATAAGGGCGAGGACAGAAGAAGAAGATATTGCCCTATATTTACTGAATAATCGACTATAGATACCAATAGGAAAGATTAGGTTTCATATAGATGGATTTCAAATGGCAAGAAAAAAAATATAATTTGCGTAATATCCGTCTATTTGTAGATATTTCGAACTCAGTACAAGCAACTACTACATTGGATAGAATATAAATACACTTTGAATAATTTTACTTTTTTGAAAGTGAAGCGAATCGGGCTTTTAAATTAACCTTCAGCGATATGTGGAGTAGTGAAAAAGGTTAAATTTTATTTTCCTTCAAATTTTAATATTTTCTGACTCAACAAATGGTGCTATTTGGTAAAAAAAAAACTCACTGCAAAAAATCCCAGAACAATCACTCATCGTCTTCAGGTTCCACAGAATTTATTTTATTTTATTTTTGTGTTTTTAGTTTAATTTTAGTTTTGTTTTCCAACTCAAAAACACTTCTAATTAATGGAAAGAAAAAAAAACATTAATAATCTTGGAAAACGATAACGATGTAACACGTGTTTTATATTATTATTCTAAAATTTCTTTGTAGTTTTTTTTCAGGTATTTCGCTGTTCCACGGGAGGATCTAAAGGAATTGCCGGAGGATTAAATCAAACCATCTTGATAGCAGAAATTAAATACAAATTATAATATTAGATTGTAAATGTAATATACTGTCTTAAATTTGAGACAAATATGGTTCTGATGAAGGCCTATTGACCGAAACGAACAGGATGCATCCTCGTCAACCTAAAAATTGTTTCTGCTATGAATTGATGGTTTAATTTAAACTTCCTTCAATTCCTTTAGATCCAGCCGAGCAACAGTGAAATACCTGAAAAAAAAACTACAAAGAAATTTTAGAATAATAAAAAACAGTAACTCGAGATTTTGATGGATATACAAGTTTTGGGTCCCCTGAATCCAAAAAATGGTTTTCGCGACCGACAAGGTCTGTCTGTGAACAAAATATCTCAAGAACGAAAAGAGCTAGGAAGTTGAAGTTTTATATTTAAGTTAGGCACCCTCTTGACACGTGACACGAAGCTTTTAATCAAAATGAGCCAAAGAGTACTAGTACTTTACTGATATATTTTTCCCAAAATTCGCTTCAACGACTTTGATTAAAATCATAAATCAATTATTTTTTAGATGTTCTTTAAAATGTATATTCTCATTTTGGCATTGAAATCTTTTGAAGACTACTTTACTCTTGTACTTCTTAGGAAAGATAGGAGAAATGGTTGCCATGGTAACAAAATATAAATAATTTCCCATATTTATAAATTTTATATTGGGGCCATTTGGATACCAGATGACTTAAATAGAAATGCCTGACCCTACAATAGATATATTCTCTACAACGGTTATCGTCAAAGTCTTATATGGACTAAGTTGCCGAAAAGACTGTATGAATGTGTGTGTGAATGTGAGTGTGAATGAGAAAAAAGTGTGAATGTTTAAAAAAAAAAAAAAAAAATTTTATATCTTGAATTCAATTTTACCGTACTGTCAGAAACTAAATACATGTCGACAAAAAAAATCTGGTGTGACAAGCACAGTACACAACTTTCGATTACCGAAGGTAGGTTAGAAAACAGAGATATGCAGATACAGAATGGGAAATGAGAAAGATTTACGGGTACTCGTATTTATTGAACTTCTGTATGTATATCATTAGGTATGAAGTAGAGATAAAATAATACATGTAGCATTTAGTCATTATAAATTCAACTAACTGCATGTAGACAGTATCAAAGCCATTGCGTTATTTAACATCATAATTACAACAAAAAGTAAAATATATTTATTTTTTTTATCGCATCAAAATTCTCAACGCTACAAAAATAGGATTGCCACTTAAATATGTAATATTTCAGCCTCAAGTCATTTGCATTTTTATTTTAAGCCAAAAATAAACAAGTTAAATCATCAACCGGATTATATATTATCCTCTGTTTTGAGTATTTACTTTTTTCCTAATATTATTTATTGCTAATAAATTTGTTTCAACTATAGCGTAGTCTATTTATAATTTAATTCAATGCTGCAGGTAAAGTTTTTATGCAAGAGTACCACTATCCAATAATAAATAAATATTTGTTTAGATTATCTATTATTGTCGAGGCGCGCCTCCTTTCACATATTTTTGAAATGGCAAGATTAAATAAATAAATAAAAATATTAATCAAATTAGATAAATAAATGAAAATAGGAAAAAATAAACACGTAGGAAATTTATTTTATATTTTAATAAATCTAAACTAGTTATCAAGCCGCCACCAAAGGTCCGATAAGAACACAGATACACCCGGATACAATAAAAAACAACAACAATAAAACAATAATTAACAAATAAACTATTTGTGGAATTTAATCAGATAAAAAAATAGTTATTGCCTTGAAATGTTGGATACCACATAAAAGGTGAGGGGGTGGAGCTATCAATTGATTTGGATTTAAACGAAAAATGATTTTTTTTGCCACCCCCCTCCACCCTTGAAAGATATTTCTGGATGCATTTCATAAGATTGTCTAATAAGGAATATTGAGAGAGAGGGATATCGATTTGGGGACCAAAATAAATAAGAAATAGAGGAGTCATATCGCATATCGGGATCAATAAATAGCAAAATTCATTAATAACTCGTGCTTAAATAAAAGAACTGTGCGCTATGTAATATTTAAAAAAAGAGATGAAAATTCACAAAAGTATTTTTATTCAACAAAACCTGTTTGGAATTGTAAATTTAGGAAAGCAGGTATTAAAAATAGAAATTGATGCCAGTAAATGATATTAGCTAATATGACGCCTCTTCAAATTTTATCTGAAAATAGCTCTAAGTAATAATGAATACAAATATTTTTAACAGGAAATTAAGTTTTTAATATCAAATGCATAAAAAATTAGATCTATTGACGTTTGTTAGCTCGGACGGATTTACCACTAGGCAAAGTAGGTTGAGGGGGGCCCCCCCCCCCAAACGGGGGGGTAGGTATTTTGCACAAAAATTTGCGCGCGTTCCACGCACTTCGGGTGGCATTCAATAAGGAGAGAATTCCTGAAATCAAGAGCGGATCCAGAGGTGTTTCTCGGGGGGGGGGGGGATCTGGTGTGACTGGTCGCACAGCACACACATTTTTTCTTAATTTTGCTAATTTAAAGGCGCATTCTATACTTGTTTGCCAGAATATAAATACAAATCAAATTTTTAAGTATTAATTTTTAAAATTTTACATTAAAAAATAATTTTTTTTTTAAATCTCGGGGGGGGGGGGTAATTACCCCCTTTCCCCTGTATCCGCCCTTGCCAGAAACCGGCCTTGTTTGTTATATTTTTTATTGAATTTTAATTCAAATAATTGTTCTTTAATCATCTGTGTTATACCCAAGGGCGGATACAAAGGGGGAGGTAAAGGGGTTAATTACCTCCTCCTCCCGAGATTTTTCGAAAAAAAAATTTATTTTTAATGTAAAATTTTAAAAATTAATACTTAAAATTTTGACTTGTATTTATATTCTGGCAAACAAGTACAGAATGCGCTTTTAAATGACCAAAATTAAGAAAAAATTGTGTGCTGTGCGATCAGTCAGACCAGATTACCCCCCCCCCCCCCGAAAAACACCTCTGGATCCGCTCTTGGTTATACCCCGATCTTACATTTTCAAGTTTGATTATTTTTTCTTTGGCTTTTTTTTCCATAAAATTCTAATATGAGAGCATTTCCTGGCTGAGTTGGCGATCGGGTATAAAAAAAAAAAATTATCCAGGTCAAAGACATCCAGATGATTTTTTTTTTTTTATTAAATAAAAAAAGAAAAATTATAAATAAAAGCCTTGAATATGAATGGAGGTTTATCTGGATCTTTAACAGTACGAGTTTCAATGCACTGAGAAAAGCTGGAGTGTCGTTTAGTAAGTAATCATCAAACACAACAAGAGATCCTGGGTTCAAACCCCCCCCAATAATAATTAATTTTTTGTAAATAGATGAATAAATAGAAATCTTACATTTTCTGAATCTGTTTCAGTAGAATGCTGACCCCGACGACGCCGATGGCTGTTTCGGAAGATGCGGCCGCTACGCCTGCAACGACCACCACGACGACGACGACGATGGCCAACTCAGGTTTCCAGATACCTGTCACTAGGGTGATTAAAGGATTCTTAACGGCCGTGGCTCTTGCGGCTTTGGCCTATTGGCTGGTACAAGTTGCGGGAATGCAGTATCTTGCAACCCTAACCAGCGCTACTCTGCTCACCCTCCTCCTCGTCTACATTGTCTGGTGCCTCACTGTGCGAAAGAATCAGCACCATCAGGTATTCTGGAACAAAAGAAATGATCATCCGATTTAACTTTGGGCTTTCCTAAGTAAACACCAATTGCCTATTTTATAAACACTAATTTGCAAGCAAAAAAAAAAAAAATCTTACACGAGTCAGTTATTTTTATAAAAATATTTTGGACTAACTCCCATTTAATTTGAAAAACAAAAGCAAAAGCATCTCAAGACCCAGAAGTGAAGTAGAAGAGTTAAGAATAGTTGAATGAACTTTAAGGTTTAAACACAAACACACGAGTCATTTTAAGGGCTTGTTTAAAAAGTACTTCCTTGTTGACGGTTTTATGGCAAGAAAGAGAGCTTCAAAGGCAGCTATTCAACATGCCTGCCTCTGTGACGAATCCGAGTTAAATAAATATAAGATTTTGGTAAATACTGAAATAAGAGCAAAGAGAACCGGGGGGCATACTTTGCGTACTTTACTACGTGAACTTAAAATCTTTTTAAAGCCTATTAGAAGTGTTTATGATCACCGAATTGAAGAGAGTTGAGAAATTAAATTTTTAATTTTTCCGATTTTATAGCTATGTACTAACAAATAAAATAAAAAAAGTTTATGAATTATTCGAGATTTTAGTGATTCTGGTAGTTGTAAAGGAGAGGAGAGGAGATGCTAAAATTTAAAAGGAAATAAAATTTTTAAAGGAAAGAATAAAGTTTAAAACTTTTTCTATTGAAAATATCAGGTGCAAATGCCGTAAACTCATTGTTGAGTTTGTTTGTAGCAGGTCCGGTATAACGGAAATACCCCGGTGGGCCCTCAAATATATTTAAGGTTTTTTTAATGAAATTAAATAAATTTTTACAATTTTTACTTCTTTCTATTTCTTTTAAAATCAATGGTTGATTAACGAGACCACAAAATAAACACGCAGATGACGTGTGTAGAAGCGTTGAATCGTAAATGAGAAGAACTTCACTATGTACTTTATTTTGTTGCAATTATTCAAAAAAAAATCTTTTTATTATTTTAATTTATAAATTACTAATTTATTTTTTGAAATTTGAAATTTTTTTCTTCAATTTAATATTGTGGGCCTACGTCACCGATATTTCCCAAGCCTAAATGTGTTCATCTTAGCTATGTATATATAGAGAGAAAGTATTAGATTCATGTTAAAAATTCGATGTCGAAAATTTGATGGATATACTTGTTTTAAGGTCTCCTGAATCCAAAAAAGTGTTTTTCGCGACATGGTCTGTCTGTCTGTGTGTTTGTGAACAAAATATCTCAAGAACAAAAATAGGAGGTTGAAATTTTATATTTAAGTTAGGCACCCCCATGGGACGTGACACGAAGCTTTTGAACAAAATCGCCTCAAAAGTAGGCCTACTAGTACTTTTTCAGTTTTTTTTTTATTTTCTCAAAATTCGCTCCAACGATTTTGATTAAAATTCAAAAATCAATTATTTTTTAGATGCTCTTTAAAATGTATATTCTCATTTTGTCATTGAAATCTTCTGAAGACAACTTTACTCTTGTACTTCATAGGAAAAATAGGAGAAATGGTTGCCATGGTAACAAAAGAAAAATATTTACTCATGTTTATAAATTTTACATCTTGGATTCTAAAGGTGCGTACACATCTGCGCTCTGCTCCGCTCGCGAGCACCATGTTCGTTAGATTAGTACGGGTTTTGAGATGCTCGCGAGCTGCTCAAACCCGTACTAATCTAACGAACATGGTGCTCGCGAGCGGAGCAGAGCGCAGATGTTACGCACCTTAATATATCGGCGGAAACTAAATATATCTCGACACAAAAAAATCTGGCGTGACAAGCAAAGAACACAACTTTCGATTACCGAAGGTAAGAGAAAGTTGTGTTCTGTGCGACCAGTCACACCAGATTTTTCATTAGAGAGATTATGAATGCATTAAAAGGCCATAAAAATTTTAGTATCTTATTATAAGATTTTTTTTATTTTTCGCACGTTCCTCATTAAAGTTAAGAAGGGAAAAGATTGTTAGATTAAATTCTGCTAATTTATTTAACACACATTTTCTGATAACATCATCCTAGTTTTTCGACTATCAGCAGATTTTTAATAAGAGCATGAAAAAGTTTTTAATTAAAGTAGCGATAGTGGGAGCGTATAATAAAAGTTAGAAGGCCAAAGACTAATTGCTTTTATTCTGCTCTGTTCCAGGTGCTCGGTGGCCCTAGAAATGTGGAACTGGGACGTCCTGTTTCCGACTTGGCCTCATCTACAGACATGAGGTCTCCTTCATATGACCTCAACAAGATGTGTTCGTATGCAGCTCCGAGAGATTGCTCTCCACCGCCCAGTTACGAAGAAGCGGTGCGAGGATTAGTGGCTGCCCAACAACAACAACAACTCTATCAACAGTTGCCACAACAATCGCCAAGTGTGACAGTGACTCTAACCGAGAATCCATTACCGGCGGCTGTACATAGTGCAGGACCAAGTACTAGTGCCAGTATAGAGGAAGAGGATGCTGAAGCTGACGTGCACGTCATAACTGTGATCAATGAGCACCCACCAGCTGGACCCTCTGTTTCGGGGGGTAGGGATGTTACCATTGCTATGGTGTCCTCCACCACGCAAGAGGAGTCCGAAGAGCCCTCTTCAACCCCGAAAAGATTGCCCAGCTTTAAAACTCGACGAATCCCGAGACAAGAATCGTGTCCAAAGTTCTAGGCCATTTCCTAAAGAGGGCGTATATGCGCACACCTTGTACTTTTACTATTAGTGATGTATATACTTAAGAAGATTAACACAAGCCATTTTAAGTATGTTTTTTGTTGAATATTTGAGTATAGAAAAAAAAATAAAAAAATAATGGCGTATATAATTCACTTATTTATGAAAGAAAAACGCTAAATTTTCAGCAAGTTTTTTATTAGTTTTCAAGGTAATATTTCGGAGACCTATCTGCACTCCTTCAGTGGATTTCACCTCCTTCACCATGTATGCCCTTTACAATTAAAACGCTTGGAAGCGACCATCTTGTACGTTCAGCAATTATTTGATTTGATTGAAAGGAAATTTGGAAATATATAATATACAAATATAAATTTGTCGTTTTATTATAGATCCACTAAAGAAGGATTCCCGATAGGACTCGGATATATTACCTTGAAAACTAATAAACTTGCTGAAAATTTAACGTTTTTCTTTCTTAAATAAACCAACTTCAACAACACCACTTAAGGAGAGTGTATAATTCACGTTTACATGTTTAAGAGCTTTGATCTTACGAGTTAATTACACGACCTGCTTAACACAAGATTGCCTATTGATTATTAGAAAATTGAAGAATAAATTTGTATAATAAATTAATAGGATTAACAGATGACAAGAATGAATCTAAATTGTTGATGGGAAGAAAAGAAAAAATACTGTAGTAGCTAAATTTCTAGCACCTCGGGCCTTGGTGTAGTGGTTAGTTTGCTGGCCATTTGTACCAAGGGTCGCGGGTTCGCATCTCGTCTCATGCGACAATTTATTTCAATTGGATTGGCTATCGATCCAATTGAAATAAATAGAAACGGGGTCTAAATGGCCTTTGATGCCGATAAAGACCTTAATGAAACATAGTCCTATCCACGTAACCTCTGAGTAATTAGCATTGTATACGCCATTATTAATCAACATTTTTTTCTATCTCAAATGTAAGAAATTATTAGCTGCTTATATTATTTTTTGTAAGTCTTTTCGGCATCTTAGGCCACATAGACTTTAACAATACTCATAATTGTAAATACGATATATCTGGGAGTTCAGACACATTTATTTATACCATTTGGTATCCAAATGATTTAAATAAATAGCTGTGTTAGGCTTACTTAAAAAAAAATTGAAACATTTTTTTTTGTCACAATTTAACTAAAATAAATTCGTTTAAATTTGGTTTTTATTCAAAGTTAATTTTGCTCCTTCATTTTTATTTTCGTTTACCCTATATTTTTTAAATCTCTCTGGCAACTTAGGATATACACTATTGGCTTTAAGGTGCGCGACTGGAAAACCGTTAATAGACGATTTAGAAGCTGGTTACACTAGGCGGCAAGAGATGGCGTTAGTTCTCCCCATAGGGAAACAAGCGTTTTATTCCATTTCATTTGACTGTATGTTCTCTTTCCATCCCCAAACAAAAAAAATATTTCAAATGAATCATTCAATAGAAAAAATAGAGGTGGAGTCTAAATGGCCTTAGATGACGAAAAAGACCAAAATAAAAATAAAAATTTCAAAAGTAATGTGATATTTGTTCGAATCCCAACCCCCCCCCCCCCCCCCCCCCCCCCCCAGGGGGACTGATGACAATTTATTTAAATCAATTGCTTTATATGTGCCTGGATTACTTGGTAAATATGTTGTAATTAGCATTTAAAGTCTATAAGGCTTAAGATACCCAAAAGGACTAAAAAATATGTCTATTGAGTTGTCTTTATTAAAGAACCTGCGATAATTTACCGATCGTAAAGTACGGGATGACACTCTCTTAAAAATTTCTTGTATATTTAATTAGAAGGAAAGAATTAGTATAATATTAGATTTTTTATGCTTCAAACTTGCTATGTAAATAGGAAAATAAAAAAAGAGTATTTAAGAGTACAAGGGAGAAATATACGCAATCTCTTTTTAGTAAAGGGCCCTAGCAATTATATAGCGGTATTATTTTTTTAGAGTGAAGACTGTGATAGAAAAAAATTAAATTTATAATTTAAAAAAGAAAAAGAAAAGAAAGTATGGCCGAAAGGACAATCAATGATTGAATTTGAATGCCCGGCCCAGACCAGGGATCGAAACCGCAGTCAATTAGTCCGTTGCAATTAAATAAATATACCGTCAGTGGCTATTAAATTCGGCATCACGAATGAATTTGTGGGCTTTTGATAAAATATTACACCGGGGAACAAAAAATAATTTTATTTTGCGACAGTTATAGGTGTTGGATTAGCTCTAGTACGAATGATGTCCCACCAATAAACAATGTTATGATGTAGAGGAGAATCTGGATATTAGTAATAAGCAACCTTCAATTCGTAAGTTTTTTCAAAAAAGAATACGAGAATTTGTGTAAAAATAAGAAGACAAGAGAATGAAGGGTGAAGATAATTCTAATATCCGTATCATCACTTTTGAATGCCAAAGATAAGAGAAAGTTTCTGTTAAATCAATGAAGTCAGTGGCTGTTTTTCTAATATAAACAGGAGATGGAGCAGGTGCAGCCAAAAATACAGCCTCCGATTTTTTACAATCCAATGAGACAATGAAAAATTCATTTAGTAATCGATGATTAAGCCTTACTGTTTGTTCTTATCCATTAAGGGCCGGTTGCTTCACATCTAATTAATTAGCTATTTCTCGAATAAGCTAGTTGATTATGACTTACGAGTTAAGCTAATCATATGATTAAACAAGAGCCCAGATCGTAGATTATTAGCTAAGACCCAAAGTTCGGTATAAATCTTAACTAGTGGTAAAATTAGGGGCACAAGCATTGTTTGTTTATTATTTTGAAAGTTTTTGTTTAAAAAAAAAAGTTTTGTTAAAAAGTTATTAATTAGCTTTAATTAATTTTAATTTTTAATTATTTTTATAAATTATGCCCTTATTAAGTTGCTGACTTTTATTTTTAAAGTGAAACTTTTATTTGATTCTCTCAAATTTTTTCGCTCTTCTATAGGCATGTCGCGTTTCAAGCCATGACGTCACAAGTTGACTAGAAGTGAAACAACTGGCCCCTAAAAACCATTAAAGTGACGAATGAACCCTTACTGTGCCAAAAAGAAAGTATTAAAGTGAAGCAATAAGGCACTTTAATTAATATTATATTTGCCTAAGTCATCAACTAGAGCTAATCCATCATTAAAATGAAATATCGAACCTTTTACACTTGAAATAGTTTTAAAATTGAATGCTGGCTGTTTAATCAAAAATTTACAATCAGGAAACAAATTTTGCCGCAAAGTCAATTCCACGGTGTTATCTATCCATCCATCAAAATATTTGTTATATACGTATATATATATTAAGATAAATAATATACAATTATATAAAAATAATAATAAGTTGTGTATATTTCCTAAAAATCACCTAAATATAAAAATTACCGTAGTTGTAAGAGAGAACAAAAAGAAATTAGAAGCCCCATTGTCAACACTTGATGTGCCTTTCAATCAACTTAACTATATTTATATTTTGAACCGAATTTAAAATTTCATGGCTAACCCCTGGTCAAAGCTCGGCCTACAAAGTGAACAAATTCTTATATATTAATATCTATATAAATAAATGATATGTATACCGACCGATGTATATTTGTTTGATTTTTTTTTTCATTTAATTGTAAATAAGTAAATATAACGATCATTTTGTGCTCAAATGTATGCATAATTATTTCTAATTATTCTATAAAAGGCAAAACCAAAAATAGTAATCTATTTAGGCTTTGAATTTTATTTATTTTAAGTATTACGTAAAATATTATATTTTAATAAATTGTTTGTTAATAGTCAAATGTTGTTTTATTTTATCAAAATGATATTTAGATCTAAATATGGAGTCTATAAATTTAGTTCCTGGATGATAAGCAAACAAAATTGCCAAATGAATTTTTCGATTAATTTGTCCGAAGCTACTCTAGAGATTATTCAAAAAGTCTTGGGGTATGTCTAACTCCCAGGAAACAACGATTTAATACACCATATGGCAAGGGGAGACGCGGACTAGTCTAAGGGGAGACGCGCTGTCAATTTGTACTCGGCAAGCCCGACCAAGTACAAATTTATAGATACGTAGTTCGACTCCCGGGACTTGCCGAGTACAAATTGACAGACCGTGGTTCAACTCCAAGCGTACCGCTTGAGTAATAGTAAATATGAATTATATGAATTTCCTTCACACCGCTGACCCCGCACCGCGAGAATAATAAGGGCGAGGACAGAAGAAGATGAATTTCTTTCACAGGCCTATAGGCCCTTGATATAATTTTTTCGTGCATCTTCAGTCCTTGCTTCAAAACTATACATATTTAATTAATAGGCCTACAAACATTGATGCGAAAAATTTCACATTACACTAAGATCCTACTAACAAGGGGACGGCCAAGTGAGTATATCACGGATTCGTTTGAAAAAATTGAGGTGATACTTTGAGCCAAAAAAAATGTTCACGTGTTTCGGCGTTTTACTCCATAGAGCCCCGATTGGCCAAAAAAAATAAATAAATACGAACAATTTTCCTTTCAAGTAGTTTCTGTTTGAAATATTACGTAATGTCAGCTGTGGTTGGGCTGGTAGCGCGCCGACTCCTAAATATAGGTCCCGGGTTCGATCCAGGGAGTCGCACTTTTTTTTTTTAAATCTTTTTACTAACAAACAATATATTTAACTTTTCATATTATTTTCTTTTATATAATTAAATTTTAAAAATTTTTTAAATTTTTTTCGAGTTTATTTGGATTACCTAAAATTAAATTTAATTTAAATGCCTGACCCCACAAAATATCATTTATTACAACGTTATTCAAAGCTATATGAAGAAATAAAGAAGGATAAAATAATCCATTAATTAAATAAATACATGAAATTAATAAAAAAATTTATTTGCTTATATTTGATTAAAAAAATTAGGGTACAGTCAAGCGAATATAGATAACATGCAAAACAAATAAGACTATTAGCGCAGTTTATAAAGGATATTTTTTTACATGCACATTTTTGTTTTTGGATTTCAGGAGGAAGCACTATACTGTCTGTACTAATGAAACTCGAAAAAAATTTTAAAATTTAATAACTAATAAAAGAAAATAATATGAAACAGTTTTAAATATATTGTTTGTTACGATAACATAAAAAGATCTAAAAAAAAAAAAAATTGCTACTCCCTCGATCGAACCCGGGACCTCATATATACGAGTCGGCGACGCTACCAGCCCAACCACAGCTGACTATTACGTAATATTTCAAACAGAAACTACTTGAAAGCGCGAAAATTGTTCCGGTATTTATTTATTTTTTTTTGGTCAATCGAGGCTCTATGGGTAAAACGCCGAAACACGTGAACATATTTTGGCTCAAAGTAACACCTCAATTTATTCAAACGAATCCGTGATATACCACTTGGACGTCCCTTGTAAGCTTATAATCTAATTCAGACACGAAGTTGTTATTGGTGTTGTGGCACAAAATTCCGTGCACATGTATATTTTATAAAAGGGCGAGTGTTTAAGTCATTAGAGAATGGAATTATTTATTACCTTTTAAGAATATAAACTCAAATCGTTTTATATTTTAATATAATTTTATTATACTGAACGCACACCGAACGAGCAAAAACGTTTTCGGACAAAACGATTTGTTCGATGATGTCGAATCATGTCCGATTGTGTTTTGTCTCTTCGGTGTGCGTTGACCCATAGAAAAGCATTGAAAAAACAGTTTTAGGCAAAAAGGTTTTGTTCGAAAACGTTTTTGCTCGTTCGGTGTGTTTCCCCCCTAATTCACATTAAAAATAAATATATCCTTATTTGCTAAGGAGCGCGCCTCCCTCTTTTTTTTTTTATTTTTCAGAAAAGAAAAAAACCTTTTCATTTTCATTGTTAAAGGCAATGTTATCTCCTTTTCGTTCGGCAACTTGTAGAGATGAAAAATTTTTATTCCCCCCCTCCCCGGTGGGGGGGAGGGGGGGATTTTTTTTTTCAAAAAAAAATACAAAAAATGATTTTTCAAAAAAAGTGGAGTTAGACCCTTTTCTACTGAGAGCGTCGATATTTTTATTTCAATTCAATTGTGCCATAACTTTAATGACAACTTTGTTTTTTAATTAGATTATAAGCCTAGTATATAATTGAATTTTTTCGCATCTATGTTGGATTATTTAATTATGTATATTTTTGTAGCAAGGACTGAGGATGGACGAATACATTTTGTCCGCAACTTCTCTCTTCGGCATTTGGCATCCAAAGGATTTCTTTAATTTGCTGCTTCCTAATTCGCATCATCAACAGCAAATTCCCTCCGGATTATATAGATAATTTCTTATTTAACAACTTTTCCCAAACCCCGGTATCCAGGAACATAGATTACCGTTGTTTGAGAAACGATGTTCTAAATCAAACCTTCACGACTAGGGGTTTTTTTTTTTTTTTTTTTGTATCATTAGATGTCTATACGCCTATCTCTCTCCTACTAGGCCTAAAAGGTTACGTTTTTATTTCGTAACAGTCACCTCCTTCAGGGATGGTAGTTTTGTCATTTTTTCATTTTAACATAAATTCAATTATGTAGGAAAAAAAATTTAATTAAAATCGCAACACCAAATCTAGAGCACGGGCTAATATAAAAATGTACTGCAGTGGTACCGAAAATATTTATTGAAATGCCCCTGAGGCCATTCAAGTTTTAAATCAGCCTCAAATAGTGCTCAAAACCTTGCTAATACGTATTTGATAGCTTTTTTGCAATGACGTGCAGATAGATTTACAAACACACAGCCTTGCTAAGCAGGAAGCCTAGCTTCAAGGCGTAAAAGGGAGAAAAATTCAATATCGTAGTGTTGTGGGATGTTTTCACTACAACCGATTGTTTTAAACTGAAATTATTATTGCCAAATTAAAAATAATCTGCTGTGACTAAGCAAATCACATATTCAAGATTCTTTCAGCAAAGTAATTATAAGAATTTCGTATGTCATTGACATAAGATATATTTAAGAAATTGAAATGTTTAATTTTAGGTGCGATTGGCACTCTACAAAATAGAGTCTTTATTTTTCACCTTGGCTGTCCATACACCACATCCTCATAATTAACGAACAAGCGAATTAATTCATTACAAGTTCATTTTAGAAAAATATTAAATAACACGAATCAAATAAATGATGTTCGCCCATTAACAAATGACATTCAAGCTAGAATAGATCTAAATAAACATATCATAAAAATTCCAGAGTAGTGTAGAGAACATGATTAATGATATTTTTTCATATAAGGAAAAAATTAAATGATGCTCAGTGCATCACCTGGTTGAGCCATATGACGAAATGCATTCATTCCCGGAGCGAGATAGGAAAAAGCATTCATCTTAAAAGTATTAATTTATGAATGGAAAAACTCTATTAAAAAACATGCTATAAGATAAATTTTCATTAAAATTTCATCATTTATATAATCGAAATGATTCTGCATGAGTAAATGATTAATTCATAATACATATTATAGGGAGATAGAGTAAAAGTCAATATTTGAACACATGTCATTTGACTATGTAAAATTTATTCTTGAATTTAAATAAACAAAGGATATAAAAGTAAATAGAGAGAGAGAAAGAGAAAGAGAGAACTGACTTCTCTTTGGCTATGATTAAAATTTTCATTTTAAACGGGAATTATTTCTGATATGCCAGTATAAATGACCAGAAGAGGAAAGAAACGTAAAATGGATGCTCGAGTTAGGAGGTAAGTAGATTTAGAAACTCAAAAGTGCATTTCTCTGGCTGCTGGAAGATAAGCAACCCAAATGCAATGCTAATCAATAAACAAAAAAACAACATGTCAATTTTCTCTGTCGACGTTTCGAACGCCCATCGCGTTCATCATCAGGGCCTATGGCCAACAAAATTTTACATATATTAAACAGATTTACACTAGGCCTAACATAATATTACATTCGAGCATAAATACATACAGATAGAAAAGTCATAAGCTTAGATTGATATAGCTTGATTTGTTCATATATAGATGCACAAATACCGTTAGTATACTGATGATACATCAAAATATTATGAATATATGAGTAGAATGGCAGCCAGGAAAGAAATCAGACAAAAATTTAATAAATCTTTATCTAATTTTATTTCGATTGCCGACGTTTCGGACGCAAATCGCGCCCTTCCTCAGGATAATCAATAGTTAATAAAATACAGATGCCCCCATATGAATTTTATTAACTATCGATTGTCCTGAGGAAGAGCGCGATTTGCGTCCGAAACGTCGGCAATCGAAATAAAATTAGATAAAGATTGATTAAATTTTTGTCTGATTTCTTTCTTGGCTGCCATCCTACTCATATCTGTTAATAGTTCAGCCATCATCTCAATATATTATGAATATACAATATATCCACAGCGCCCTCGGGCTTGGTGCAGTTGGTAGCGCACCTATCTTGTATACCAAGGGTTGCGGGTTCGGATCCTAGGCAGTCCGATGATTTTATTTAAGCCATTTGGATACCAAATGAATAAATTTATGATCCAAGGTCCTGATGATGAATGGGATGGGCGCTCGAAACGTCGACAGAGAAAAATGAAATTTTGTTTTTTTGTTAATAAAAGAATTTGTATGCTTGTTTCTTGGCAATGAGAAAAATTTATATGGATCGCAATCAGATTTGAGAAGAGAAAAAAAATTTTTTTCTTGTCTTATTATTATCTCAATATTTAGTTCGACTTCCGACGGTCACTTGTTTGATCGCCCTGAGACACACAGTCTATTTATTATTATTATTTTTGTTTTGTTTTCGAAAACACAGGACCAGATATAGAGATTGGATTTTCTTTTGTCCGCAACGTCTCCCTTTGGCATTTGGCATTCAAAGGCTTTCTTTAATTTGCTGCTCCCGTACTTGCTTTTTTCTAATTCGCATCAGCAACAGCAATTTCTCTCCGGATTATATATATAATTTCTTATTTAACAACTTTTTTCTAACCTCGGGACCCAGGAAAACATATAGGTTACCGGTGGTTGAGAAACTCGGGGAATACCAGAGGGTGAAACCCTCTTGAGGAAGGAAGCACGGAAGACCAAAACGTTGAAAACTCCGAAACTGTTTCGGAGGCTTTTATATTTGGCTGCTTGTTTTCGTTATTCAAATGTACAGCCACTGGCTTTATTGGTTCATGTTGTTATTGAAAATATTTTATGTATAAAGGGTCATCCACATATTACGTGACGCTTTTTTGACGATATTCTAGAGTCCCCCCCCTGTCACAGTTAGTCATATATAAAACCCTACAAATATTATGTCACAACATAGAACTTACTCGCCCCCCTTAATATAGCATGATAATCTGTTTCTTAATGATATTTTTTATAATTAACCGAAACCGAAACTTTTCCTTGTTGAGAAAACGATTGGAACTTTTTTTTTAGATACAAGTCTCATTCTATCTCTCAGGTTTCGTTTTATAAATTCAACTTTGAATTGTGATGTCACACTTAGCGAAACCCCCGGGTCCCCTTGTCACAAATAGTAACGTTTTGATGAGGCCCTACCAGCGGCGTAGCTAGCCTTTGAGGGCGGAGGGGGCGAAGCTCAACTGGGGCGCCGTTTTTCGTTCGACGTTTTTTTTTTTAGTATTCGAATCTCTTTCGAGCTTTTTGTAATTTTTCTCCGGTTTTGTGATATAAAATTAAGAAAAACTTGATTCGCCTTGGGCGGAGGGAGCGAGCGCTCCCCTTCGCCCCCA
>JAKCPI010008507.1:0-11213 GCA_023213315.1 Euborellia annulipes | reverse complement strand
TCTCACTTGGTGTCGGATTGGTTGCTCCACCAGTTTGGTTGCGCCACCAGCCGTGCAGTGTCCGTAACATCCTACTGGTGTCTCCACCGCTGTGGTGGCGCCACCAGTCAAATGTATAGAATTATACGGCGCTTCACTCACTCGGACACCAGTTGATGACAACCGCTAGTGAAAGGGCCTGTTTTTCCGTGCGTTTTCGTCATGAGTTTTGATACAGAAAGATTTATCATAGAAATTCAGAGCAGATCTTTACTTTGGGATACTTCAACAAACGAATGACGCCATTGACATCCGACATAGTTAAAAAATTTGTTAGGATACTTTCGCAAATCATCGTACAAGGTTGTAAATACTCCAGTTATCAAACGATCGGCAACAAAAGGATGTATCCAAAATTTCCTCTTTTTCTCCAGCATTCTTCGTCGCACATGTAAGAGCAGTGCTACCTCTTCAACGTCCATATTGCAAATTGAATTTGAGATCAGATTTTTAAAATGAGCAGCACTGCTGGTGTCTCTCTTGGTTGCTTGATTGGTTGCTCGGTTTGGTTGCTGCGGCAACCACGGTGTCCCCACTGGTTGCGCCACCGTGGTGTCCTAGTGGGATACCGGCCTTAGTTAATTGTAAGGTTATATTATATTTAAATTTTGCTTGCTTGCTGTTCCACTTGCGCTGCATTTGTGACCAGGACCGTCGAAACCCCAGGACTGATTTACATTCAAGTTTATATATTTATTCATTCGTCCGTAGCATTGATGGTATGTATTATAATAAAACTTATCCTAAAACGTTTTGACTGACACTACCGCATCTAAATAGCAAAATGATAGATAGATTTTGCTATTTAGATGCGTGTCAGTCAAAACGTTTTGTGATAAGTTTTATTATAATACATACCATCAATGCTACGGACGAATGAATAAATATATAAACATGAAATTAATTTCCAGTACCGCATAACATGTACTAAATTTTGACAATTTTGCTTGCCCTGAGGATGAGTGCAACTAGCACCCGAAACGTGGGCAAAGAAATATAGTTTTTTTATTTAACCTGGCTGCTGTTCCCGTTTCTTTTTCCAATTTTTAAATAATCTTTTTTTCCTGAGTTAGAGGCAATCTATTGAAATGTTGAATTTTGTCTTTAAGCGACAAATGCCTAATTGCTAGCCCTGTTTAAAGGAACCGAATCCCATTTAGAGGAAGGGATCTCTCTATTTACGGCCTTATTTATGAGCTTCCTCAAATATATGATTTAAATGTAAATCGAAAATATAAGTGAAGAAGGTGATCCTTTTTATACTAAAAAGTTTCATTTTATAACACAAATTTTAAAATCCGCCGCCGTTGGTGTGAATTCATTTCTGGCTGGTCAGAGGTGTCACATGATACCTGATAAGCAGCTTCTCTCATGAGTTGTTTGGCTGGTTGACGCCAAATTGCTGGTACAGTGAGTACCCAACGGACGTCATCAGATGCCAGTTGACATCCGGCCTGATCTGAGAGTTCACTAAGCGCTTGGTCTTTTAAATGTCGTAATGAAAGTGCGAATACTTTGAGCGCAGAAACCATTTGTCCATTGCTAGCTCGTAGTTCTGATTCTCGGCGAACATCCTTTAAAAAAAAAAAAAAAACAACAAAATAATGAGACGGGATGCGAACCTGCAACCCTTTGGTACAAGGGCAGGTCAATAAGTCCGTGACTTTTTGAATGAAACACAGGTTTTTGGATAAAAAAATTATTTTATTTTTCAACGTAGTCTCCTTTGAGCTCTAGACACTTTGTCCAACGTTTCTTCATTTTTTTTTATCCCTTCCAAAAAATAAGATTTGTCGAGGGCATCAAAATCATCGTTGGAGTCAAATCTCTTAGGAAACAAGAAATAGTCACTCGGGGCTAAATCCGGAGAATAGGGCGGATGAGGGAGCAATTCGTATCCCAATTCATGGATTTTTGCCATGGTACACACGAAATTCACTTTTTTCTCAAATCACTAGGTAGTCTGCTATTAATGGATGTCAAACAAAAACTAAAAGACCCAGCTGGTTCAGGAGTCAGCTGATAGTTGCCTGCTGACAGGAGCAGTGTTGCCATTTCAGTTAAGAGGCGGGAAATTCAAAAAGTCACGGACTTATTGACCTGCCCTCGTATAAAAGGCCAGCACGCTAACCCCTACACCAAGGCCCGAGGGGAATGGATTTGAAAATTAAATAATATATGTAAAGTGGGCGTCACAAGTGTCTGATACGCTCGAGAGTAGAGCTTTGAGCTTAGGCAACCAAAATGCTTAACTTTATGTAGTGTGGCTTTTTCCCTTCAGTTGCATTAAAAAAAGATGATTTATTTATTTTAAAAATATTGGTTTGGTTGACTAAACTCAAGGCTCCATTCTCGAGCAGATCAGGCATTTGTGGCGCCCACTGTACAATAAACGGAGAAGCAGTCAACCAAACAGTGTAGCTTCTATCGAATGTAAATCCTAATAGTTATACTGGAATAATTTACTTACCATATCATAATGCAATGACATTTTGAATTTATCAAAAAAGAGCCATCTCTTGGCTTCTTGGGGTTCCAGATCATGGTAGAAATCTCTTGCACTAAATCCAAAAGAGTGGAATTCTTCATCCGGAGTTAATAATAACGCCGTTGGTGTTTTTTGATTGTTTAAACCTGGATCTCCACCTGGAAAAAGAAATAATTATTAGATTCTCTTGGAAAAGATAGGAAGAGTAAAATATATATAGAAGAGAATCGAGGTGAATATGAGAGAAAGCTTTAGTGGAGGAAGAAGAAGGAATAAATGTGTAGAGAAGTGTTTCAAAAACTCCAGAAACGATAGAGGAAGTGGGACTCGGGAACGAAGGCAAAAAAGATGAAAGGAACTCATGAAGAAATCAAGTAAGAAGGATATAAGATAGGATATTTTTATTTTGGTCTTCGGGCTTGGTGTAGTTGGTAGCGCACCTGCCTTGTATACCAAGGGTCGCGGGTTCGGACCCTCCGATGATGATTTTATTTAAGCCATTTGGATACCAAATGCCTGGAACTCCTAACAAATAATGAGTATCGTTCAGTCTTTTATGGCCTAAGTTGCCGAGAAGACTGTGTGTAAGTGTGTGTGTGAATGTGAGTGTAGATGGGAAAAAGTGTGAGTGTTTAAAAAAAAAAAAAACTTTTGTTCTAGCTATTCTCAACCGCTGGTCCGGCGGACCAATTAGTGGAGAAATTTTAGTGGTCCGCGGGTAATTTTATTTATTTAATAAAGTTAAACTCCTGAAAGGCTAGCAACCGCTAGGGTAGAAAATAAAAATACAACAAGACTTGGGCAGAATAGACAAGTCAAATTCCTGCGAATACAAAAAGCATATAAAGAAGGACTATCTAGAAAACGCAGAATGGAGAGAGACGAAATTACGATGCGGGAACCTCCTGAGGAGCATGGCTTATGGGCAGGGATGGGCAAAATCCTTTAAAAGGATCTGCGATCCGATCCGCAGATCCGGGCAGTTCGCGCGATCCGATCCGGTTTGGAAAAAGAATCGCAGATCCAAGATCCGAAAAAGAAATTTTTAATTGAAGGTTTATTAAAATAGGCATTATTTTTATACATTCAAAAGGTTATATATTTATTGATTTCTTTAATATTGCTATTTGATAATTGTCTTTTAAAATAAAATATTAGAATACTGAATAAAATAGGGAAACAAGTGATTATATTTATCGAAAGTTTTTAAGTTTATGAATCCACCCCACTTTCGATTCGGTTCGCTATCCAGTTCCGAGATCCATTTTAAAAAATGATCTCGATCCAGATCCGGAGATCCTGGATCGGATCTTCGAATTTAGATCCAAAAGGATCTCGATCCTGCCCATCCCTGCTTATGGGAAGGCCAGAAGTGCACGATTCAAAGAGACAGACATGGAAGAAAAATTTAGGGGACATAGAGAGGGAAAATGGAACAAAGTGTGATAAAATGGACAAGACTAATAAAAACACACCACAAGGGAGTGAATCAAAGATGATAAAGATGAAATCAATTATTTAGCTAAAAGTAAATAAATATATTGTAAATAATTTAACATTAAACACAAATGTGATGCGGAATCTCTTGTTGGAAATTTCACCAATTAAGTTATTGATATTTTATTGTAGAGGATAATTTCCTGAACATTTTAAGACCAAAACCACTCTGATATCTCAAAAACTAAAAAAGTCACAGCCTCTAATATAAAAAACGGGATTTTGAACAAAACACATTTAAACACAATGAAAAACTATTTAAATCGTAAATATTTATCGGATTCTCATTGCCGAATAAATCTGTGTAGGAAATATTGAAGAATAATCGTATTTAATCGAAACCCAAAAATGGACATTTGACTAAAATGCCCGTACCGATAATTTTACTTCTGTGACAAGAGTTCCCGCATCACAAATGTATATATATATTCCCGAAAGCCTCAAAGGAGGTAAGGACCAATAAATCTGGCTGCATTCTCTTGTCAATTGGGCCAAAATAAAGAAATAATTTCAAAATTACCTTCCCATTTTCGCATCATATGTACATGGGATTCAGGATCTCTTGTAAAAGTGTAAGCATATCCGCTATAGGTTGTGCCAAAATCAATGGCAACGACAACAAAACTTTCACATTGGGCGGGAGATGACGGCGGGTAACTCACTTCGCTGCCTGACGAAGAGCTCACTTTGCTCACCTGCAACAAAAACACAATTTTATATTAATTTTAATCAAAAGAAAAAGATGACCAAAGTTAAATATATTATCTACTAGCTGGAAGAAGTTGATCTTTTCTTCATTCTATAAATCACGATTCATCAACACTCAGATTATGAAAAGCCATTTTCAAAAATTATTCAAATTTAGGGTTATAATTAATAAAAAAAAAAAAAAACAATTTTTTGAAAAATGAATAGAACAAATAAGATTTAATACCTTGTCATTTATTTTATCTATCGTCGAGTCCCTTGACTTGACAGTTATTCATATAATATTTAATTGTTTTTGCATTTTTAATTATAGTTTATACATTCCATAAATAAATAGCAGAGCAAGACATTGTTTTATTTTTTTTTTGGCTAGCAAAAATAAAATATTAAAGAAAAATAATTGAAGAAAATGAATTCATGGATTGCCATCAACAAGACGAGACAAGTTTGTGTTTGATCTATGGCCTAACTTACATGATTGGCCAAAAGATGGCTCTGTCAGTATTTCAGCAGCCTTTTAAAATTTATATTTAATTATACAAATTTTTAAAAAACTTTTATCCATTTTGTATTACACTAATCTAATAGAGTATTTATTTATTGAGAATATACCAATCTTATTGTTTGACTATATATAATAATTAAATTTTTTGTTTCAAACCAAATAAAGAATAACCAACAGAAAGAAATCATTGCAAGATGAGAATATAAGCAGAGGTTTAAATTATTTCCATATAATAAAATGAATCAAGTCCTAGGGAATATACTGTGGATTTAATTTTAAAAGTGACCTAATATTACTTAGAAAATTATAAACTTCATTAAGGTTTTTCTTCACGAGATTCTGATTACTGAATCTAGTAATCTACATTTTTACTTTTTCTTACCTATGTATATATGTAATATCAAGAGTCGCGGGGGCGACTCGTCGCCGAGCAAGTAAAAAGCAAAGAAACTCTTAATACTACCATTTAGTTGATATTGCAATAGATGCCAATGACCCATTGCATTTAGATGGACGAGTCGTCCCTAGACTATATTATCAAGAATGATTTTAAATCCTTAATAAAAGATAGGGACGTGAAAAAATTTTTTTGAGAAACTTTTCTCTTTCTGGGCGAATATCTCAAAAAGTTTTTAAGATATCGGAGCCAAATTTTTTACTTTCTCTTAGCCTATATATGAAATATATAGGAGAGAAAGTATTGCGATCATGTCAAAAATTCGATGTCGAGATTTTGATGGATATACATGTTTTGAGGTCCCCTGAGTCCAAAAAAAGTGGGTCCCGCAAATTGGTCTGTGTGTGTGTATGTATGTGTGCGTGTGTATGTGTGGACAGATTTTTAGCATGAAGGAATTGAGCTACCGGATTGAAATTTTATATTTAACTTAGGTACCTTCCCACACGCTCAAAATAAGCTTTTGAACAAAATCGGCCAAAAAGTACTAGTACTTTACTGATGTACTTTTTCAGTTTTTTTCGATTTTCTCAAAATTCCCTCCAAGGATTTTTTTTAAAATTCAAAAATCAATTATTTTTTAGATGCTCTTTAAAATGTATATTCTCATTTTGCCGTTGAAATCTTCTGAAGACCACTTTACTCTTGTTCTTCATAGGAAAGATAGAAATGGTTGCCATGGTAACGGAATTTAAATCTTTTTCTTTTTATTAGATTAAAAATCAATTATTATTTAAATTCCCATTTTTTTTAAATTTATTTGTGTCTTTAATTGTTTCAAAGAAAACATATATGTCTCTCTCTCACTTGCAAACATTATCGTCTCTCTCTACTCTTTTTAAATTCCCTTTCCACCTTATCTTCGCATAGGCCTAATGTTAATTTCCTATAGGGATTTGTATGTTAATTTCGATTCAAAAGGGGGTCCCCTTTAGAACTTTTTAGGCATTTAAAATTTTTTTTTCCAATTCTTATGAAATTTTGTATTTATTTACGATTCTATATTGTGTATAAAATGTCCAAATATGAGATTAAAATTTTGAAAAATAACCATAGTTTATTTGAAGCAGTTAACATTTAAAATGCAAGTTTGAAACTAAGGTGCTATCGGAAACTAAATATATCTCGACACAAAAAATCTGGTGTGACCAGCACAGTGCCCAACTTTCTCTTACCGAAGGGTAAGAGAAAGTTGTGTGCTGTGCGCCAGTCACACCAGATTTTTTTATATTAAACTAGAATAAATAAGGATTATTTTGAGCACAAATTCAAAAAAAAATTCCAGTGCCAAAAAGAATGGCAGAAAGTTAGTCTCTTATTTTTCCTTTTTTTTTTTTCTTTTTTTTTTCCTTTTTTTTTTTTTTCATTCTTTTCTTCAATTTTCAAATTTTTAGACAAAGCTACAGGTTTCCCTGCTGAACCGATTTGGATGAAATTTAAAATACAAATAGATACTATCAAAAACCCGATACCTTTGATATAAAATTTCATTTTGGATCAAAAGTGACTTTTTGAGAGGTATTCAAAATTTCAAATTTGTCCTATCTTTAACATGGCGAAAAGACAATTCTATTTTGCTCACTGATGACGTCATCTAGGAACATATCTATTAATATTAGTAATTTTCATCCCTAATGGAATAAAAAATTTTAGGATGGATCCATTCAGATAGAAATAGATTAACGTGATAAGAAGGAGTGCTACCAACATAAAATAAATAAAAAACCTAAAATTTTATAAAATTTAGGGAAATCCTATGTTTATCGTTTCGAATAGATACCACACGATGTATTTACCATGGGGGGGACAGCTCTATGGGAAGAATGTTTATAAGTTTTTAGTTGTCTGATATGTGGCTAGATGGCAATACTAGACTAGTTAAAAATTTATCCTGTAGAGTTCGTTCCATTCGCCAACAAAATAACATTGTTTCATGAGTTTAATAACAAATAAAAAAAAACATTATAAATTTGAATTAAATAAAATTGTAACGTGCCCTACTCAATTAATCACACGCAATTATTGCCCTTCGTATTTAATATGCCCTACGTGTTTAAAAAATGGGAAAGAAAGAAGTAAGTTCTTAATTTGCTGCTCTTATAATTAAATTTAATTATAATTTTTTTACAATTTTCAATAAATTTTTTAACACTAATTTCTCTTTTTTTTCATTTATTGTTCATTTTCAAATAATTGTTTTAATCTTTTTTTTTATTTTATCATACCGATGAACATATATATTAATATCAAGGGCGGATACAGGGGGGGGTAAAGGTGGTAATTACCCCCCCCCCTTTCGAGATTTGAAAAAAAAAATACATTTTTTTTCGAAAATAAATTTATTTTTAATGAAAATTTTTAAAAACGAATACTTAAAAGTTTGATTTGTATTTATATTCTGGCAAACAAGTACAGAATGCGCCTTTAAATTACTGAAATAAATAAAAAATTGCGTGCTGATGGTGACCAGTCACACCAGATTACCCCCTCTCTCCCGAGAAAGACCTCTGGATCCGCCCTTGATTAATATACAGAAAATATTGAATAAATATCAAAAATTCAATACGGATTGGACGAGGTTTTTCCTGTGCAACTATCACTCCAGTATTTGAAACAAATTAAATTTTTCGTGAACAGTTTTTTTTTTATTTTTTTTTTTATTTAAGGTCTTTTTCGGCATCTAAGGCCATTTAGACCCCTTCCCTATTAAGTTCAAATGATTAGTAGCCAATTCAAATTAAATAAATTTTTCTCGCTTGGGACGGGACGCGAACGTGGGACCTTAGGCACGAGAAGCTAATGTCTTCTCTCTGAGCCACGGGTCTCCCGCGCAAAATAATAGGTCGATACGCGTATAGAGGGCGCTAAACTTATAAACAATTTTTAACCTGGAGCTGTCCCATCTTGATTGTATGATCTGTGGTATTTACATTCTACCAACATAACAAAAATAAAAATCCTAAAAATTTTATAAAATTTGGTGAAATCCTATGTTTATCGTTTCGAATGGATACCAAATGATGTATTTACATCCTACCAACATAACAAAATAAAAAACCTAAAATTTTATAAAATTTAGGGAAATCCTATGTTTATCGTTTCGAATAGATACCAAACGAAGTATTTACAATCTACCAACATAAAATAAATAAAAAACCTAAAATTTTATAAAATTTGGTGAAATCCTATGTTTATCGTTTCGAATGGATACCAAACGATGTACCGTCTTTCGGGGTGAGAATGGTCTAAGGGGTGAGAATGGTCGTTTTGCAGGAATAATTGAAATTAAGCGGTAGAATGTTCTGAATTTGTATTTTTGCTATTTTTTTTGTGGCAATAATGTATCTCATGTTTATTCAAGAGGTAGTTGGTTTTGGGAATTTTTTTTTTATAAAATATAATAAAAAAAAAAAATCGGAAATTAGGGATATTTGTTCATATCTTGATAAGTCGGTATAACTTTGGTTGTCAAGTTAGCACAGGCTGGAAGATTATCTTAAAACGTCTCGTGGTGCACGACCAACTTGTTGGTCAACTATTGATAAGTTGCTTATTATTATTAGTAATACAGTTTAATTTATAAAAAAAATTATTTAAAAAATTGTAAAATTCAGTGTTTTTTTGGGGTGAGAATGGTCATCGAAAATCATAACCGAGTTGAGGTGGAAAACGATGAAGGTGCACCTTCCTCAGACCAGAAAAGTTTGTATTAGTAATAATGAGGGGTAAGAAGGGTGTGAAACATTTTATCGGTCAAGTGATAGAGGACAGGGAGGCTACCTACAATGACGACGAAGTCCCTATATTATTCCTGAAAAAAAGGAGAAAAATTTATCTTCCCGGACAAACCTGAGATAGCAGCTGTGGACAGGAAAGATGTCTTAAAAACCCTCTCTACTCCCACCAAAGAGAGAAGAGGATGGATTGTTTTTGATAACAGCCAATTTGGAAATGTCACAATTTCTTAATCATTTTTTTCATAGTTTTAAAAATTAAAAATTATTAATATTATATTTTTGAATTATGAACTTTGTTCTTTCTAACCATACTAACTCCGACCAAATCCTCTTTACTTTGGACTTAAAAATAAGCAAGACCATTCTCACCCCAAATACGGGGCGAGTATGGTCACTCTCATATTTTGTTGTCATGCAGATTCCTTAAGACCTAAAAAAATTATAATTCGCACGGTAAGTAATCAATAAACTAAGCAATGATCCCACTTAGTTTCGTTATTTTCTGCTAAACGGTGCAAGAGTTATAAATGAAAATATGAATTTTTGACCATTCTCACCCCGTTTGACGGTATTTATTTTTTACTGTTTGGAATGCATATTAAAAGATCTATTCATGGGATAACTTAATATTTAATAAACAAAAATTAATAAGTAATATTTTCATGTAATATTTCACAAAAAGAAGTGAAATCTCAGCCAAAAACATCGGAGATGCAAACAAGGGGCGACCCTCGCATTATTTTTGCCCAGCGTCCAGAGTGAAATCAAAAAAATGCGCCTCGCTTTTCTGATTTATATAAAAGCGACTTTAGGAAATATTTTCACTTAAATAAAACCCCTGCAGAATTTTATTTGTTTCATAGGGGGAGGTAGACGTGATGCAAAAATTTGAGGACCGAATTCTGACAAAATGGATTTGGGCTAAGAATAGCTCCCAGAATAAGATCCGGATCTGCCGGGCCAATTTTTGGTCCAATTTTTTCAACCCCCACCCCATAGGAAATCAATGGAGTGCATGCTAAGATGATGATGTGAAGATTTGCAATTATGGTCAAATTCGAGTACTTAAAACCTCAAACAATGAAAAAACACTCTAGTCACCACCTGAGGGGATCCTAAGAGTCCTCTGAGAAGTACTACCTTGCCACCAGTTGTAGGTGGTCCCCTCTAACCCCTTCATCTCTTTTTCTCTGTTTTTGTTATAAATTTAAATATACGGCTTTAACACCATGCCAAATTGTGGGGAGCGGCAATTATGTTCATAATCCACTACCTGGTATCCCAATCAATGAAAATACTATCTTGCCGCCAGCTTCGCGGTGGTCCTTCAAACCTCCTTCACCTCTTTTTTATCTCTCTTTGTTATAAATTTAAATATACGGCTTTAACATCATGCCAAATTGTGGGGACCGGCAATTATGTTCATAATCCACATTAAAGGCAGGTATCCCAATCAATGAAAAATACTATCTTGCTGCCAGTTGCGCGGGTGGTCTCCTTCTAACCCCTTTACCTCTTTTCTCTCTCTTTGTTATAAATTTAAATATACGGCTTTAACATCATGCCAAATTGTGGGGACCGGCAATTATGTTCATAATCCACTAGCTGGTATCCCAACCAATGAAAAATACTATCTTGTCGCCAACTGAGGTGGTCCCCTTTAACCCCTTCAGCACCTCTTTTCTTCTCTGTTATAAATTTAAATATACGGCTTAACATCATGCCACCAGGGGACCAGCAATTATGTTCATAATCCACTACCTGGTATCCAACCAATGAAAA
>JAKCPI010008506.1:0-19820 GCA_023213315.1 Euborellia annulipes | reverse complement strand
ATTAGATCGAAATGTCAATTCAATAAACCCTGTCTGCTTATATCAATCCTTGGGGAAATAAACTTTCAAAACAACAACTTAATAAAAAAGCTTATTTCTTTTTTTTTTTAAACAACATATTTAAATAAGTTTTATTTCCTTTATTGTTGAATATTAAATGAATTTTTCTTTCTTGAAAGGGATAGTTGGCTCTAAAGTTCTTTATAAGGCTACCACTGCCTTACACCTTTTTAATTTGTCAAATCTAAAAAAGTCATCGAATTCGCATTTTAGTTGAATCTTTAGAATTTTGAGCGTGGATTGACGATGCGAACAATGACAGGTGCAGCCAAGAAGAAGGTGTCTCTACATCAATGAAATTTCCAAATTTAACGGCTTTTCGGTTCAAATTTATTCGACCATCATCAAGTATCCGGGAGCTGTCATATGTGAATATACTATATATTTCAATATATCGATTGCTGAGAATGCTGAGTGTCGAAAGTCGGAAAATCAACAATTCAAGAAAAGGTGTTTGAAAGTTTTATTTAAATAGCTGGGCAACAAATGAATAGACCAGAATCAATAGCGAAGATGTAAATATATTTTCGTCACTTTGACACTCAAAAGAGAAGACGTTTTTTAGGCTTAACTCAAAAAATGAATTTTCGGGCTTTCGCCACTACGATTCTTAGCAGGTGATATGTTGATTTAGACTTGTCGAAATTTTAAAAATACAAATCTTGCTATTCGGCCATTCCCGGGCGTATAAATGTTAAAAGTATTTCAACAAGTCTACATCAACAAATGATGAAATATATAATAAATTCACATACGACAACTCCTGGATACCTGGTGATGATCGAATAAATTTAGACTGAAACGTCGTAAAATTTGGGAGTTTCATTGATGTAGAGACACCTCTTCCTGTTCGCATCTTTAGAGTCTTGTCTATTCCAATTGAGGCGTGGAAGTACCAAAGATGGTATGTGCCATTTTCTTTTAGAAATGTAGTAGGGACTATATACTGCATCCCCTGAGGAAGGGAATATGTGCCTAGCGAAATTTGGAGTCTTCTGAGGTGCGTTAAAAGATGTCTCTGTTCTGTTCTGTTCTTAAACAGTTTTTCGCGATTATCTCGGGATTTTGGCACATACCCCCTTGGTACTTCCACCCTACAATTGTTTTGATGAATTTTACTTTCCACCTCTCCCTTTCTATCTTGATATGGAGTTTATAATCTTAGAAGCTTATAAATCAGACAGCGAGAATTGTTTGTTAAATTAAAATTTATCTACTAAGAACATTTAGTGATTCTATTGTGTTTAGGCTCATTTATCAGTCATGTTTTATTTAATGCTTTCGACCGGATCAATCAATCCAACTCCATTCCAGATGATTCACTAATTTTAATGTTTAATTGTTCGAAGTGCTTTGGAGCACTTAAGCGAAAAATCCATCATTTAGATAATATTTCCGTTGCATACCTTCAAAAGCAGCTTTTAAGCCTAGATAAAATAGATTGCAATTGACGCAATATTTATTTATTCATTTTAAATAAATTTTCTTCATATTAAATTACACAGTCAAAACATCTTTTAAAAATTCGATTTCCTTTTTTTTTTCCTTGCCGAGAAAAAAACACTTTGAGATCTCAAAACGTTGAAAAGTAAAATCTTTTATTTCTTTTTTTTCTCTATCTCTTCCATCAATTTAAAAATTGATGCCCTTAATGGCTAGAGAGGTAGGGAATAGAAAGCACTATTTTTTTTTTTGCCACCCCTGTACCATCACTAAGTGCAGAGGGAGTCAAGTCACCTTTCCTTTGATTTGCGGGATTCCCTCCAGATGGAACCACGAGACGGATTCCCTGAGGGGTCGTTCCCAGTGACTCATAAACGCCAAGGGCCTTATCTCTCTTTCTCTTTTCACATTATCATTATCATTCTCGATTTCTTTAAAAAAAATCCATTTCCGATAACGAGAAAGAGAAAATCAATCTCTCGGGAAGGTGATATTGACACAATTTATAAAAAAATATATTCTATTTATATTAATAGAAAGTACAGTTCAATTGTTTTACTAATCTTGATTGAAAATAAAATGAGAAAACTAATTCATGTCTTATTAGAAACAAAGGCTGAGGGAATTAGGTCTTTTAATTTAATTTTGATATCATTTCTAATGTTATGAAATACACAATTTATTGTATGTACATTACACACACTTGACAGTTAAACCAAAAACATTGTGCCTTTAATAATTTTAACACATGCGACAACTTTAATTCTTAAGGTGAGTCGTTTTGACACCTTTTTTTTTTTTTGAGTGAAATGTAATACCCGGGAAAAATGGCCCACCGATATGAACAGATAACAAAACGACCCACCCTAGTGAGGGCTGAAAATATATATTTAATTTGTAATTGATTAGTTCCGTCAAAATTAAATAAACTTAATGGGATATTTCCATCATATCTCAAAATCTTATAAATACGGAATAGATCGCTATCAAGCAAAAAACTTCCTGCTTCCTTTTCAAATCACATTTTTTTATCGTAAACTATTATAGTTGATGGTGCGGTAATTAATTCCATCTTCAAGACAAAGACTATTAGTTATTTCTGTTGATATCGTAGTTTTTCGTTCTTCCAACCTCTCATATTTTCTTGTAAAATAAATTACTAATTGGTGGCTCGGATGAAATGAGAAATATAGGCTGGAGCAGACAATAAGAAAAATTTCAATCTTCCAGAGATGTTTTCGCTTCAACAATATTTTTCAATCGAAAGATCTAATAAAAAATTTTTTTTGAATATACAATTTAAAAAATATATTCTATATGTTTTTATTAAGAACTGAAGATGGCTCTTAAATAAAACAACCGAAACGTTTCCCAGTAGAATGAAACCTGATTTTTTATAGGTTGTCTCTACCCATATTTCTACATTAATAAATTACCAAGAACGTTGTCTATCCAAATTCTTTAAATAAAAAAAATTCAGGAATGACTTCCCAAAGATTTTCTCGTATGCTCTAAAAAATCATTTTGGAATTATCTGTGTATAAAAACTCAAACAACCAGATCTATGAATTTTGGTTTACCCATGGTAGAATTGTAGATCTGAATCAACTCTTGGTGTAAATACATCACCTGGAAGTAGTACTTTACCTAATAATTTTTTCAGTTTAAAAAGTCTTTATTCTTTGATATTTTTTCGAATACTTAGAAATTTTTGAAATAATCACCGAAGAAAAAAACAATTTATGCTAAGTTTTCTTTAAAAGAGAATTCTTTACAGAGGCGTATATAAGGGGGGGCGAGGGCCCCCCCCCCGAAATTTTCCAAATGCATATACATATATAGGGATATAGAGACAATATGGGTCTCGGCCCCGCAGCACAAAAAAAATTTTGCCTCTAAAAAAAAAAAAAAAGATAAAATATTTTTACGAACCGGGGAAAAAAAAATTTTGCTTCCGCGGGTGGCAAAAATTTTGCGTCTCTAAAGAAAGGTAAAATATTTTTACGGACGGGAAAAAATTTTCCCGCAGGGCGGGAAAAGTTGGTTCCGCGAAATCAAAATTTTTTGTAGGTCGGAAAACTTTGGTTGACAGCCTGCGTTTTTAAGTAATCGTGTTTATTCACACACATATCGAAACGTATACACAATTCCAAAAATGTTTTTTTTTTTACTCATGGAGGTCTAAAACTCGAAGAAACCTCAAAATACCGAAGGAGAATTTTTTTACGAACACAATACTTTCTATTTATATATTTCGTATACGAGAAAGTAAAAGTCTAATAATTTGAAGAAAATTTCTACCAAATGCCTATTTAGTAATTTCACTGATGGGATATTCTCTCATTAATCTTTATGACCTAATCTTATTTAAAAAAATACAAATGTTAATCTCGAAATAACATTATGTGACTTGAAACATTTCTCATAATCAACTGCACTTACAGTATATAGACATTAATGATAAATGAATATAATAATAGATTATTATTCATAACAACTTTTTTTTCCTCTAATTTATTCACTAATTAAGAGAATAGAAAATCGATCTGATAAATGATCTCCAGGCGTCATTTTTAATAAGGAAGGAAGCAAGAAGTAAGCCTGGCTTGTTTAATATTTCAATGGAAAGCTGTCGCGCACTGAAATATTCAAGTCCAACCGTAAGGGAAAAGCCTAAAGCTGAAAAAGCCCCTTGTGACAAATGATTTGCGTCGCGACTAATGTCTCCGGCCATTTGTTCCGGGGATTTGCTTCATTTTAATGATTCCACGACAAAAGAATGCGATATTTTATTAGTGAAAGCACCTACCATTATTATTATTAAGGCGGGAGGGAGAGGGAGGGGGGGGGCATTCAAAAGAATAAAAAAAATATGTAATCTACCTAACCATGCAAATGGTAAGCTGACCTCACAAAGATTAAGTGATATTTAAGACTATAATTAAAGCTTTCACGATAATTTCTTTTTAAAAAGGTCATTTTTCGGATCAGCTTAAATAAAAGGATGCATTTTTTGTTTTATTATTTATATAGGGTGTTCAACAAAGAACTTTTAAAATTAAATAAGCCGAAATCAAAGTTTGATTAGAGAATGAAACAAAAACATGTTTTTCTTTTTCCTTTATTTGGTTTTCTACCTAAAGCCATTCCAAAAAACATGTTTATCTTGAAAATAGAGTTTTCGAAATTAGTTACAAATTAAAGAGAAAAAAAAACGCTATATTTTCAGCAATTGTTTTTAATTCGTTAGTAAGGCAATATTTCCAGATATTTCGGAGACCTATCGGCACTCCTTCCTCAGTGGATTTCACCTCATTCACCACATTACGGCCCTTACAATTAAAACGCTTGGAAGCGACATGTTATATGATCAGCAATTATTAATCATTTGTCTCCGAAATATCTGGAAATATTGCCTTACTAACGAATTAAAAACAATTGCTGAAAATATTGCGTTTTTTTTCTCTTTAATAAACCAACTTCAGCAACACCACTTGAGGAGAATTAGTTACAAATGTTGCGATCAGATGGAGCTGTATACGGAGTGTTCGACGTTAGGTCGTCGAATAATTTTCGAAAAAGGTTCTTTTACAGCTTTAAATCTGAATTGATGGGGATAGTGAATTAACCTGTGATTTTCCAAAAGTTGTTCCATCGAATACATGACAAATATTTCCTTTGTTATGGTAATCAAGTTTCAACAATGGACTGCCCGAAGCGCTCCGATCTTCTTATTGGAACTACAGCATGGAGCACCACCTATTGACAACATTTGCAACTAATTTCGAAACTTTGCTTTAAAAATATTATAAGCTTATACCTATAGTTTCATTCTTATATCGATCTTTATTTTCGAACAATGGTGTTGCTAGAAATTTTGAACAATAGGCAAATCTTATTACAGTATATTTGCGTATATTTAATGACAAATTTTTTTTAAAATACTCTGCATCCCCAATGGGTAAAGACGGTACAGCAGCTGTGGTATTCAATTTTATTTTTATATTATTCTAAAAGAAAATATAAAATTCTTTTATAATAATAATAATATTTTATACACAAAATTTAAAATTAATTTGTACAGTGAGGGACAATATTAAGTCCCACCCATGCGTTTTCTACTTGTGATTATTTCATTGTTTTTAAAAAAATATTATATATTTTTTACTTTCTCTTACCTATGTATATATGTAATATATATATAGAGAGAAAGTATTGGATTCATGTCAAAAATTCGATGTCGAGATTTTGATGGATCTTCACGTTTTGAGGTCCCCTGAATCCAAAAAAGTGGTTTTCGCGACATGGTCTGTCTGTGTGTGTGTGTGTGTGTGTGTGGGGGGTGGGTGTGGGGGTGGGTGTGTGGGTGTGTGTTCAATTTTAAGCATGAAGGAATTGAGCTACGAGGTTGAAATTTTATATTTAAGTTAAACACCCCCCGGGACCGGAAAAATAAGCTTTTAATCAATATCGGCCAAAGAGTACTAGTACTTTACTGATGTACTTTTTCAGTTTTTTTCGATTTTCTCAAAATTTGCTCCAACGATTTTTTTTTAAATTCAAAAATCAATTATTTTTTAGATGCTCTTTAAAATGTATATTCTCATTTTGCGATTGAAATCTTCTGAAGACCACTTTACTCTTGTATTTCATAGGGAAGGATAGGAGAAATGGTTGCCATGGTAACAAAATATAAATATTTTCCCATACTTATAAATTGTACATCTTGAAAATCGAATGAACGGTGCTGTCGGAAACTAAATACATGTCGACACAAAAAATCTGGTGTGACAAGCACAGTACACAACTTTCGATTACCGAAGGTAAGAGAAAGTTGTGTGCTGTGCGCCAGTCACACCAGATTTTTAATGGAAACTTTCATGATTTAAACCTAGAAAATTTCCAATAAAGATTTTCATTTTCTTTTATAAAAACAATGAAATAATCACAAGTAGAAAACCCATAAAAATAGGGACTAGGTCTAAATGGCCTCAGATGCCGAAAAATACTTTAAACAAATTAAAAAAAAAAAATCAAAAATATAGGTCCTTGGATATTATTACCTTGCTCCCCATTGTTTTTGAATTTTAAAATCAGCTAGTCCTTTGTTGAACACCCTGTAATGGAATGCATAAAGTTAAAATAAGCTCCATTAAATTAACCAACGACATTATTTATTTGTTTTAAATCATGGGAAACAATGTATCAGGATTGAATTTTTCTCATTGACAATAATATCGCATTGTTTTGTATTGCGTGGGAGGAGACGATCCAAAATTCCATCTTCAACTCTGCGAATGTCTGTGAGTTGACTCGTTAAGGAGAGAAAAAGAGAAGAAAGAGGAGGAATTTATTTATTTATTGTCTCAGAGCTAACGACCCGACTGCACCTGGAATTGCCAATGACATTGATGACGATTGACAAACTCACTCTTTCTAGATAATTATAGATATATATGGTAGAAACAGCGGCGTAACCAGCCTTTGAGGGCGGGGGGGGGGCGAAGCTTAACTAGGGCGCCGATTTTCCAGGGGGCTCCGCCCCTGTACCCCCTTGCTCGCCTTCGGCGAGCAATTGCCGCCTTCGGCGGGCAAATTTCTTGCATCCTGTAATTTCCTCAGCGAATTTGTTTATATTTACATGTTTTTTAATGACACCTGTATGATTTTATTTTGATTTTTCTTTGCTTTTAAGAAAAATGTCGTTTTCTTCTGTGATTATTTCAAAAACTATTCAGTTTTCGGAAAAATATCAAAGAATAAAAACTTTTTAAAATTGAGTATTTTATCATAATATGACAAAGAAATTGAAAATTTCGAAATTTCTGAAAAAACTTATTAGGTAAAGTACTACTTCCAAGTGACGAATTTAATCAAAAAGTTGATAGACATCTACAATTTTAGTGTAAGGAGCATATACCAAATTTCATCTATCTAGCTGCTTTGGTTTTTAAGCAATCGTGTTCACACACACACCCAGACGTAATTCCAAAAGAATATACGAGAAAGTCTCGGGGAAGTCATTCCCCATGTTTTTTTTAACACACTTTTTTCCCATTCACACTCACACACACATGCACACAGTCTTTTCAGCAACTTAGGCCATATAAGACTTTGACTTTGACATTTGGTATCCAAATGGCTTAAATAAAATCATCAGACTGCCTGGAATCCGAACCCCCGGTTAGAGCCCTGCACGGGTACGGGTTGGCCCGTAGGCCCGTTACCTACCCGGCCCGCGGACCGGGCCGGGCGGGCTTTGGAGGCCATGAAAAAATTACGGGCGGGTACGGGCGGGTAGCAAGTCTAAATAAACGGGTTCGGGCGGACGGACATGCAAATGAAATTTTATTTAAAAATTGCTAGACATTCGTTCATTCATTCACTAAATCTTGGGCGGGAATGGGCGGGTTTGAAAAAATTCCGGGCGAGCTCGGGCGGGCCTGAAGAATGGTAAAAGCCCTTTCATTTTGAGAAGATCGAAAAAAATGAAAAACTACATCAGTAAAATACTAGTACTTTTTGGCCGATTTTGATTAAAAGCTTATTTTCACGGTCCCGGGGGGTGTTTAACTTAAATATAACATTTTAGTCTCATAGCTCAATTCCTTCATGCCTAAAAAAAATTTTGAATTCCAAAAAATTAAATATTAAGGCTTATACGAATCCTGAGTAAATCTCCACAGCCTTAAAACATCAAATTAAGGCTTATATATTGCAAAATAAAAAAAATTTTAATTATAAAGCCTCTATATACGTTATTTATTATTTTTGTAATTAAATTCTTTTAAAATATTAGAATTCAAGTTGTAATATAATTTTAAAAGAAAACAATCAATTTTTTAAGACAAACGATGAAAAGAATATGATAAAATCACATACGCTGGGCTATATCTTAGAGGCCGTAGGGCGCCTATGCCGGTTTCGGGGGGCGCCAAGGGCTCGATGCGCCTGGGGCGGGGGGGCTCGAGCCCCCCTCGCCCCCCCCCTGGTTACGCCACTGGGTAGAAATGAGAATTAAATTATTAAAGAGACTTTTTTGGTCATGGTTACTGATCAGACTTTAAATTCAAATTTTTTTTTTGGACTAGAGCTCTATTCCTCCAAATTACAAAATCTGGTGTGACTGGCTGGACCTGATTTTTTGTGTTGACTTACTGTATGTTTAGTTTCCGCTGATTTATTTACTTTCTCTTACTTCTATATATGTTAATATACAATATATATTAATATATAGAGATTTTGATGGATATATACGTTTTGAGGTCCCCTGAGTCCAAAAAAGTTGTTTTCGCGACATGGTCTGTCTGTGGGTGTGTGTTCAATTTTAAGCATGAAGGAATTGAGCTACGAGGTTGAAATTTTATATTTAAGTTTTGTACCACCCTGGACCGTGAAAATAAGCTTTTAAGCGAAATCGGCCAAAGAGTACTAATACTTTACTGATGCACTTTTTCAGTTTTTTTCGATATTCTCAAAATTCGCTTCAACGGTTTTGATTAAAATTCAAAAATCCATTATTTTTTAGATGCTCTTTAAAATGTATATTCTCATTTTGCTATTGAAATCTTTTGAAGACCACTTTACTCTTGTACTTCATAGAAAGGATAGGATAAATGGTTGTCACGGTAACAAAATATAAATATTTTCCCATACTTTTTTTTTTTTTTTTTTTTAAAACATTCACACTTTTTTCTCATTCACAGTCACACTCACACACTTTTCGGCAGCTCAGGCCATATAAGACATTTACGATAACCGTTATTTATGAATTTATATCTATTAGGGTCCAGGCATTTTTATTTAAGCCATCTGGTATCCAGATGGCTTAAATAAAATCATCGGACTGCCTGGGGTCCGAACCCGCGACGTTTGGTATATGAGGTTAGCACGCTAACCTCTACACCATGCCTCGTGGGCGTTTTCCCATACTTATAATTAGAGACCGGATTTTAAGCAAAATGCTTATTGCTCAATTTTATAAGCAACCATTAGATATTTAATTTCTATACGAATTCGGAAAAACTAAGTGCATTGAGATTGCATTTTTTATGCTTTTTTTGAGTTTTCATGCTTTTTTTCCCTTTCGTGCTTATTTGAACTTATATTTATAATTTTTTTTTTATTAAAAAACACACTTTTTTCCCATTCACATACGCATACACCAGGGACCTATATAAGGGGGGGGGCGCCATCCACAAAAAAAAATTTCCAAAAACCCCGCAGTGCGAAAAAATATAAAAATGTAAAAAAAAATTTTTCCGCAGGGAGAAAAAATTTGGGTCCGCGAAAACAAAGTTTTTCGCAGGGCGGGGCGGATTAAATTTAGTTTCTTAAAAAAAAAATTGTATACGCCATTGGTATAAGTGAAAATTGCTTATGAGATGCTTTTTTCAACTTTTATGCTTATTTAACAACTTTTTATTCAAATTTTTTATGCTTTTTTAAGCACTTTTTTCCATTTTTTTATGCTTTTTTGTCCGGTATTTACTTATAAATTTTACATCTTGAATTCTAATATAACTAAATATATGTCGACACGAAAAATCTGGTGTGACAAGCACAGAACACAACTTTCGATTACCGAAGGTATGTCAGTCACACCAGATTTTTGAATTCACGGGACTTCAAAACGTGTATATCCATCAAAATCTCGACATCGATTTTTTGACATGATTGCAATATTTTCTCTCTATATACCGGTATATTCATATATAGGTAAGAGAACGTAAAAATACAAAACTGAAAAGGACAGTAATATTATATTACCAAAAAACAAATAAAAAATATTCTATCTTGTTTCCGCGCCTCACTTTTAAATTACCTGCTAGACTAATGTAAAATTTTTATCTTATCTGACCGGTTTTTACTCGTGAGAGACAACTCTATAATTGAAATTTAAAATAAGGAAATTAAAAATGAATGCGTTGATAAGAAAATAACAAAAAATGCTCAAAAAATAATGGACATAAAGTGCAACTTATTTATTCAAAATAATCTGAAACCTGAGATACACTGACTTCAATGAAGCTCTGTATATACTCTATTATAAACATCGCGTATGCAAGCCGGGAGAGATATTTATATAATTCACTAATGTCCGTCTGTCTGTCTGTCTGTCTGTCTGTCACGCTCCATTTAGGCAACTTCCCGTTGGAATTTTGAAATGAAATTTTTTATGCATAAAGAGGACCTTCTCGAGATTACAGGAAAATTATTTTCATTCCGAAATTCCCATAACTTTTTGAGTTATTAATTTTTAAAGTTACGATTTCTCCCATAGGAAATGTATAGAGAAATATTTATGTATTCTTTTCATTTGTGTATTCCATGAATATAAACAAATCCTCAAGCAGGCATTGGATTGGAATAGAATAATAATTTTCTTTTCATAATTAAGAAGAAAAGGCGAGGGTCCGCCGCAGGCGGGCCCGAGCCAGCTGGCGGGAGGTCTAGGGGGGCGAAGCCCCCCTGTCTAGACTCAAAGGCGGGCGCCACGGGTTCTCATAATTAAGAAAAGGCGAGGGTCCGCCGCAGGCGGGCCCGAGCCAGCTGGAGGGGGGGTCCAGGGGGGCGATGCGGCTAGTATGTATTAATTCATATACCCAAAAAACCCTTTTCCCTTTTATGAATCAATAAATACTGGAATTATATATCTCGCGGCTTACATACGCGATGTATATAACCATTTCTTATTCATTACACTGCATATACAGTAAACTAACATAAAAACCTTCGGTATTTAATTAGAAACAATATATTTCAAATATTCTTTAACTTAGAAAGAGACATCCATGTATGCTTTTGTGCATTTGTCTCAGCCCCTCAATTTCTTGTTGATCTCATGCTTAATTATATTTTATAATCGTAAAAAAAATCGAATTTCAACTGATTATAATTGAGGTTCCCAGAATCCATACAAGAACTGTAGTTTTTGCAATGATGTCTGCGGTAATTTTTTTCGTCAAAGTAAACTCAAAGACAATTTCTGTCATCAGTCAAATCATCTTAACCACTTATTTACTGAGATGACAGATTTGTTCAATTGTTTTGAAATTTTGCATACAACTAGAAATAAAAGACAAGAACTTAAAAGCTGGATTTAGATCTAATATGTATGTTATCTTCTATATTATAATAAAGCTGAAAAGACGTTTTTTGATTAAGGTACTTCTAGACCACCTAGAGATATGGGGTTTTTTGCATTCGATTCAGAATCCTCTAAAACCAAATAGAAAAATCCAAAATCTTAAAAAAGTTGTACCACTTTTTTTTAAGAGGGAAAAAACTCATTTTTTTCGATGTTTTTTCAAAAATTTCACGATATTTTTTCATTTATTCACTCATATCTTCTAAACGGTTAAAGATATCTTCAATATCTGAATTAGTCAATAATCTGCATAAAATTTTGAAAATGACAAACCTCTTTTAACTATTTTTGAGGTTTGTTTACACATATAAATAATTCGTGCAAAAATAACCTCATTTTTGATGATTTTGCCGCGGCTTCAGTTCATTTTCATTATTTTTTTGCTTCAGTATTTATAGTCCAATTTCAATAATTTTTTTTGCGAAATGTTCCTCACATCCTATACTTTTAGTCAGGTAAATTTCATTTTTTTTCATCAACCCCTTCTATTTAATTTTCAAGTGTGAAAAAAAATAACATGAAAATTTTCATTTTTTGAGATGGTTTTTAAACATCTGTGTCTTTAGACAAGCTAGACAATTGCGGTTTTTTTTATTTGATTCAGTACCATCTGCTGATGACTAGAAAAATCCAAAATCATGAAAAAGTTATACCCCCTTTTTTTAAATTACAAAAAACTCATTTTTAGCCGATTATTTTTTTACATTTTTGGATATATTTTTTGAATGATAAGAGATATCTTCAATCTCATAATTTTGTATTATTCTACATTAAATTTGGAAAAGAATGAGACCCTTTGCACTATTCTAAAGCATTGTTTGGCAGCTGTGGAACTTTTGGCGTGTGAAATAAAATTTGTTTTTTTTTAATTTTTTTCATATTTATGGCCATATTTTTTAAACGATTATCAATGTCTTAGATATGATTTACTTTTTATAATCTACATTAAATTTCCTTTAAAACGAGCCCAGTTTGGACCTGATAAGCCTCTTTTTAAGTTCTTTAAACTTTTTCTAAAAATGGAAGAAATTTTTATTTTTTGTTTGTTTGTTTGAAGAGTTTCTTTCAATTTTCGGCTATATTTTTTGAATGGTAAGAGATATCTTCAATCTCATAATTTTGTATTATTCTACATTAAATTTGGAAACAAATGAGCCACATTACAGCATTCTCAGACGTGGTTTAGTATACTATCTATTCGTCAATCACGAGACAAACTTTTAAGTAGATATTTTTTTTCCGAGATATTTCTATACAATTTTAGCTATATCTTTTTAATGGTAAAAGATATCTTGGATATCCAAAGGTTTTCACATTCTAGATTAAATTTTGTAAAAAATGAATACCATTTCATTTAATTTAGACATTGTTTAGGGTATTTAAAACCACTTCTAAAATGTAAGAAATTTTTTTTTTGTTTGATTGCTCTGAATGATCCACATTGCAGTATTCTCAGGCATGGCTTAGTATCTAAAATGAACGAAATTATAGATTATTTCAATTTTTTCTTTAGATATCTTCAAAACATAGCAAAAAAATCATTTTCTATTCATTCCCTCATAGAGCCTTCCACGACCACAACATTTCATTTGGCTCATATTCTTCCTTTTTTTTTACTTAGCGCCGGGTATTTTTACCATTCTTCAGACCCGGAAATTTTTCAAACCCTCCCGTACCGACGAAAATTTAGTGAATGAATGAATGAATGTCTAGGAATTTTTTTTTTTTTTAAACATTCACACTTTTTTCTCATTCACACTCACATTCTCACAGTCTTTTCGGCAACTTAGGCCATTTAAGACTTTGACGATGTATGATACCCCTGAATCATACATTGTATAAAATTTCTTTTATTTAATAAAAAGTTTTAAATAATACATCAAATAAAAAAAAAAAAATTATTTAAAAATATTTAATTTTTTTTTACATATTTAAATTTATAATAAATAATAAACTTTTTCAGATGTCAGAAAAAAGAAATATTTTAAAATTGTTTATTTTTAACTTTGGCCATCAACCGTAGGTTGGCAGGGAAAGTTAATGTAATCGTAAAAAAAATCGAAATTTTTCTGAAGCTGCCAAAATTCGTTTTGAGGTCCCCTGAATCCATTTAAGTAGTTTTTGGAATGATGTCTGTGTGTGTGTGTGTGTGTGTGTCTGTGGTAAATTTTTTCGTCAACGAAAACTCAAAAACTATTTGTTCAATTGTTTTGAAATTTTGCACCCATAAACTAGGGGTAGAGGCCAAGAAGTGAAAAGCTTTTGCTAAACATCGGACCATTAGAGGGGGGGGGGGCAAATATTTTTTCTTACATAACCTATACTTTTTTTTATATATTCAGAAACAAGACTTCCTCGTAAATCTCGTAAATATATGAATTCTCATCCTGAAATTACTATAGTCAGGAGTGATAAAACTAATAAATCAGTTGTATTAAATACAGAACAATATATTGATGGTATTCGTAAAATCATAGAAGATAAAAATAAATATTACAAAATTGAGACTTCTAAAAATAAAAATCCAGTCCTTAACATTGAAAACAAGATTAACAAATTTATTAAACAATTAAGTGCTAATAAAATGATTGATGATAAAATTTATACAAATTTGTTTAACAAAAATACTGTGGCAGGCCAAATATATGGCGTTTTCAAGGACCATAAGGACACATTTAGTTTGAGACCAATTATTACTGGAATTGATACACCTAATTGTAAAATAAGTAAATATTTGGCTAATTTTCTAAAAAGAATTTCAATGTGTGAACATCATATAAAAAATTCTTTTGAAGCTGTTCATCGTTTAAAAAACCTTAGTTTACGAACAAATGAAAAAATTTTTTCACTTGACGTCGTTAATCTGTTTCCATCGATCCCTAATGAAATTATTATAAATATTATAAAAGACAAATGGAATATTTTAACATCCGAAACAAATATTACGTTGGATAGAAATCAAGAATTCATACATTCAATTGTCTTTAATTAAAAATGTAATTTGTAGTATTTGGGGAAATATAATGAAGATTGTTGATATGAGAACTTATTTGAGTTTGAACAAGAAGATTGAAATATTGTATAATAGACATTTTAATTATAATAGAAAATCTATTAATAAAAAGTTGAAATGTCTTATTAATATGTCAGAATCATATAAAATTTTTAAGAAGTATATGGAAGAGGATTTTAAATATCTTGTTAATTTTTCAAATCATGAAATTCCTGATTATTTTAAGAGAATATTAAATCTTGGCCCAAATTTTGGGTTTAATTTTAATAAAAGGAATGATATCATTAACTTAATATCTGACGTTGAATATTTTTTAAAAAATATTAATGATATCAATAGAAAGAAAGTTATTAGAAACAAAATAGTAAACGTTATTAATAATTTCATGATTAAGTTTTACAAGAACAATAACTATTCTAGAATTTTTTCCCAAATACATAGTGATATTTTAAAATCTCGTAAATATATGAATTCTCATCCTGAAATTACTATAGTCAGGAGTGATAAAACTAATAAATCAGTTGTATTAAATACAGAACAATATATTGATGGTATTCGTAAAATCATAGAAGATAAAAATAAATATTACAAAATTGAGACTTCTAAAAATAAAAATCCAGTCCTTAACATTGAAAACAAGATTAACAAATTTATTAAACAATTAAGTGCTAATAAAATGATTGATGATAAAATTTATACAAATTTGTTTAACAAAAATACTGTGGCAGGCCAAATATATGGCGTTTTCAAGGACCATAAGGACACATTTAGTTTGAGACCAATTATTACTGGAATTGATACACCTAATTGTAAAATAAGTAAATATTTGGCTAATTTTCTAAAAAGAATTTCAATGTGTGAACATCATATAAAAAATTCTTTTGAAGCTGTTCATCGTTTAAAAAACCTTAGTTTACGAACAAATGAAAAAATTTTTTCACTTGACGTCGTTAATCTGTTTCCATCGATCCCTAATGAAATTATTATAAATATTATAAAAGACAAATGGAATATTTTAACATCCGAAACAAATATTACGTTGGACAAATTTTTAGACTTATTTAATTTATGTATTGAAAATAATATTTTTGAATTTAAAGGAGATTTTTATATACAAAAAGAAGGATCACCAATGGGAAACTGTTTAAGTTCAATTTTAGGAGATATTTTAATTTCACATATTTATGAGAAAATTATTAAAAAATATAATCCATCGCTAGTTATGTTTTACGTAGATGATAGCATAATGATTTTGGAAGAAGAAAAAATAATTCCAATGTTTGACGAATTAAATGCTTTTCATAAAAATATACAATTTACAATTGAATATGAGAAAGACCATAGAATAAGTTTCCTAGATATTCTCATTGTGATAATGGATGATAGAAAAATTATAACTGATATATTCCAAAAACCAATGAAGAGTGAAAGGATCATGAATTTTTACTCACTACATTGTATATCACATAAAAGGAATTTGATTGAAAATTATATGAATAGAATATATACGATTTGCCACCCTAATTTTATAGAAAATAATATTGAAAAATTAAAGAATAAACTGATTAATAATCAATATCCTGTTAACTTCGTTGATTATACAATATTTCATTATATTAAGAAAAAACATAAAACAGATACATGTTCACAACATCGGTCTAATAAAAGTGAGAATAATCAAGTTATTTCATATTATGGATCTTTACCCTATATTAAAGGGGTTTCATATATGGTTGCTAAAATACTTAAAATGAACAAAATAAATCTCGCTTTTAGGTATGAAAAACCTATCAGTGTATTTTTTAATAATAAATCAAGGATTGAAAAATTTGAAAAGTCAGGAGTTATATACAGGATTCGATGTAATTCTTGTCTAAAAAGTGGTAAAACCTTATACTATTTTGGAGAAACTGGTCGCCGTTTAAAAATAAGAATTAAAGAACATTTAAATTCTTGTTTCAAATTATCACCGGTTAGTGCATTGTCCCAACATTTTATTGAGGAAAGACACGAATGGGATTTTGATAATGTGTGTGTTTTGGGTCATGAAAAAGAAGTCAACCGAAGGAAATTTAAAGAATCCCTGTTTATAATTAAAAACATCAATGAAGCAGTTAATTTTAAATGCGAAAGTGAACTTTCTTCAATTACATATTCAAATATTATCGAACAAGTGTAAATGATATATATATACACATGAATAGGTTTATCATATATTGATAGTATATGCAATTTCTTATATAATGAAATATTTTTATTTTTTTCAATTGCATATATTTTTATATTTTTGTTTAATATTTTTTTGGCATTATTTTATTTTGAAACTAGCCACCCGCTTACCATCGCTTCGCTACGCTTCGCTCACTCTGGTAAGCTAGCGGGGCTCCGCCCCCCAGACCCCTACTGGGGGGCATAGCCCCCCAGACCCCCCGTGTTTTTTTTATGACTTTACGTCTTCCTTTATGACTTAACGTCTTCTTTCATGACTTAACGTCTTCCTTTGTGACTTAACGTCTTCCTTTATGGTTTAATGTCTTCTTCTATGGTTTAACGTCTTCTTCTATGGCTTAACGTCTTCTTCTATGGCTTAACGTCTTCTACTATGACTTAACGTCTTCTTCTATGACTTCAACTTCTTTTATCCACAATTCAACTTTAACTTTTACTAATTCATCTTTCACATTTTTACACTCTTTTAATCATTCATACGCTCAGCCAACATCCTGCACCAACTATTACAACCACCATTATATAATGCTGATATCAACCACATTTTATATCAAATATTAAAACTTCAAAAAAACATTCATTTACATTCTCATTCTAATCATTTATTTTTTATCATTTACTAATATACCCTTTCTTTCTCCTTTCTTAGTTCTTTCTTCTACATTGATAAAAAAAAGAAGACAAAGAAAAAATCGATCTACTCTAAATTTTTCAAAAGAAAAAAGAAAACCCTAAGAAGTTTCATTTTTATTGTATTTCCAATACATTTTCTTTATTAAACTCTTGATTTAATCAATAGGTTCAATTTTTATTTATTTTTTTTAATATATTGTTATGTTTATAAAATTTTAGGATTTTTATTTTTTGTTATGTTAGTTGAATCTAAATAGATGAGTTGATATTTATCCAAAATGGTAAACAAAAGATTCAATCAATAGGTTCAATTTTTATTTATCATTAAAATATTATTATGTTCGTTTATTTCCATTGCCAAAGAGAAAACAATGAAAAATCAAAAAATCCACAAAAAAATCTTGAGCTACGATTCGAATGCGGCAAACCCTCGCTGTTCCTTTATGTCCATTGCCAAAGAGAAAACAATGAAAAATCAAAAAATCCACACGAAAAGTCTTACGCTCCGGTTCGCCTCCGGCGAACCCTCGCTATTCCTTTATATCCATTGCCAAAGAGAATTCAATGAAAAATGAAAAAATCCACACAAAAAAGCCTTACGCTCCGCTTCGCCTCCGGCGAACCCTTGCTGTTCCTTTATTATCATTGCCAAAGAGAAAACAATGAAAAATCAAAAAATCCACACAAAAAAAAATCTTAGGCTCCGGTTCGCCTGCGGCGAACCCTCGCCGCTCCTTTTTTTACCATTGCAAAATAGAAAACAATAAAAAAATCAAAATTTTTGGCTAAAGACATTCTAGGTATTTCAATATTCATCAATTAATAAAAAAAAAAAAATCTTTGTGTGGTTTTATGAAACCACGATGCAAGTGAAACTTTTTTCGGATCGTAGGCGTCGAGTGAAAGATAAATTTTAGTGGGGGGACCTCCCCCTAGTAGCGCCAATAGAACTTTCTGAGATCTGGAATATCATTTTTCAATTAATTAGATCCTAGAGAAGCGACATTTTAAAATATTATTAAAATTGAGCAAAAAAAAAACAATAATTTTAGGGGGGGGGAGGGGGCGTAGAGAGGAAATTATATAATAGTATAGATATAGATAATCAATTTTGTTTTATATAGGCTTATTTTATTTATATTGTGATGAAATAAGTATAAATGCCGTAGCGTAGTAAAAAAAAAACCTGGTGTGAGTCGCCATGACGTCACAGCTAGTGACGTCATGGCTTGTAGCGTCATGGCTTTTTACGTCACGGCTTGTAACGCGACATGCTGATAGAAAAACCAAAAAATTCGTATCGATATAATTTAAGTTTCACTTTAAAAAAAAATTCAATCAAACAGGTCAAAGGGATTAAAAATATTCAAAAAATCTTTAATGACGAAATAGATGGAGGATTAAATACGAGTAGATATAAAAATATAAATATAAATTTAATATTTCATATATGGAAAATTTTTTGCAAAATAAAAATAGCGAGGTCTAGATATTATGATTACTCTCTGTGATTTAATTTTAATATCAGGCCATTTAAGACTTTAGATGATAACCGTTGTAATTAATATATATATTTGGGGGCTCAGGCATTTTTATTTAAGTCATCTGGTATCCAAATGGCTTAAATAAAATCATCGGACTCCCTGGGTCCGAACCCGCGACGTTTGGTATAGGAGAAATAGATGAGTTGCTATTCATTCAAAATGGTAAACAAAAGATTAGATCAAATTTTATAAAATTTCTGGGGTTTTATTTAGGCCCCTAATCAAAATTTTAGGCTCCGGTTCGCCTACGGCGAACCCTCGCCCTAAAGACATTCTACGTATTTCAATATTCATCAATTAATAAAAAAAAAAAAATTCAATCAAACAGGTCAAAGGGATTAAAAATATTCAAAAAATCTTTGATGACGAAATAGATGGAAGATTAAATTGATATAAAAAAATCTGGTGTGACTGGCGCACAGCACACAACTTTCTCTTATCTTCGGTAATCGAAAGTTGTGTTCTGTGCTTGTCACACCAGATTTTTTGTGTCGACATGTATTTAGTTCCCGACAGTAGGGTACGATTGAATTCAAGATGTAAAATTTATAAGTATGGCAAAATATTTATATTTTGTTACCATGGCAACCATTTCTCCTATCTTTTCTATGTAGTACAAGAGTAAAGTGGTCTTCAGAAGATTTCAATCACAAAATGAGAATATACATTTTAAAGAGAATTTAAAAAATAATTGATTTTTGAATTTAAAAAAAAATCGTTGGAGCAAATTTTGAGAAAATCGAAAAAA